>PGFW01004334.1:8492-22479 GCA_003123925.1 Haematobia irritans
TGTTTTCGAAGTGAATGTTTTGTGTGTATTTTTTTTTAAAGAAAACTATGAAATTTACAAATATCAAGGATCCACTACCTGGAGGAGCACACGTAATAAATGTGATAATGAAAAATTCCAAAAACTTTTCCAATATTTTCTCAAGACACTAGTTTTTATTTTTCATTTATATGATATTTAAGAAAATCGGAAATTATCTGTAACTTTCTTTATTACTCAAAAAAAAATGGAAAAAATCTTGAGGATGGCGCGTTACCGGAAACAATTATTTGGATGAATAGTCTAGACTTTTTTTGTTTTAGCAAAAAAAAAAAAAAAGAAAAACAAAAAGAAGATATTTTGTAATGATAGTGCATAGCTTTTGGTTGTCTTTGTCTCAATAGGATCCACGAGAGGAATTGCTTTGTTTAAGAACTAAACGTTTTGAAATTTACTTGAAAAAAGATCATAAACCAAGATATACAATTTCCATATTAAAATTTTTGTTGTTTGGTTGCTGTAAGTTTTTAATTTTGTTTTTGTTTTAGGTCTTCAATCAAATATTGTCTTTGCTTGAATTTGTTTGAAGGATTCTTCGGGATTTATTTGTTTATTTTTTGGTCCATTAGATAGTTATTTTAGGAGATTTTTATACCTCACAATGAAAAATTGATAAGACTGTAAGTGTATGGTATAGTAACAACTATGCAAAAATTGGTGCCATATCGGTACGGTGGATACGGTTTATATGGGGGGTGAGCTAATTATTATAATGCCCCCATATAAACCGAAAACACCAGATTTGAACGCTCAGGGCCTGATGAGGGATAAAAAAATCCACCTGATTGAGGTGTTGAAATTTTGATATTTTAGTGTAAGTGTATGGACGCAACAACAAGGCTATGAAGCCAGAATCGAGAATTTGGAGTCGGAGTTGAAGATTTTGCTGGAGGGTCGTACAATTTGCTCGACTCGACTCTCGGCCAACCTAAACTATTACGCAAAACTATGTTATATTTTGTAACTAAACATAATATTTACGAAAATTTTATTCCATTGAGTTCCTTCAATCAATCAATGGCTGTAATTGGGTGCACATAATTGCGATTTTTCTAACGTTTGCTAGAAGTTAGACGAGAAATGAGGTTGATCAGATCCCAGACCTAATAAAATCAAGTTATTGTAAGAATAATGTCTAAAGTATTGATGTCGAAGCTTTTAAATTGTCATATTATATTTCACGCCAATATAAACTGATACTTGCCGATTTGATAGTATGGCCTAAAAACAAAAGCGATGTAATATTTTTAAAGGATATTGGCTTTAATAGGACAATTTCGTCAAAATTTTGATTTTTACAAACGAAATCTCAAAAGCGTTTTGTGATGTATAGAAGTATCGTTCTTTTCAACTGAAAAAAATATTTTGTGAAAATTTTATTTTTGAGATTATATTTGTTTCTTGTTCGATCTTTTTCAAGTTTGAAATAAAATTTCTTTAATAAAAATTGCTTTATTAAAAATATTATTTCGCTAGAGAAATTTTGTTAAAATTTGCATTTCTATATGAAAAGGATTCTGACTAAAATATTTATTTATAATAGCAAATTCAGTCAATAAATATATTCTATAGAAAATTTTTGTTATATTTTCAAAATTTTATTTCTATAGAAAATTTAGTGTCGAAAATTGTTTATTCTATAGAAAAACATTTTCAAATTTTATTTCCATCCGCGGAATTTTGTGAAACGATTTTATTTCTATAGAAAGTATTGTCAAGATTTTTTAATTTCTTTAGAAAATGTTGACAATACATGATTAAGATCTAATACAAAATTGATTATGTTCAAAAAAATGTTTATTTTTAAAGAAATATTTTGTCAACGATTATTATTTCTAAATAGAAAATTGTATTCAACATTTGGTTAATAGAAAATTGTATCAAAAACTTTTATTTCCATCGCAGAAATATTTGTCAACATTTATATTTCTATAAAATAATTGTCAAAATTTTATTCTTAATAGGAAAAAAGTTGTCAATACATTTTTGATTTCGAATATAAAAATTTTGTCAAAAATTTTATTTGCTGTAGAAAATTGTGTGAAAATTTCTAATAAAAATTTATTTTTTTTGTCCAGAAAATTCTTGTGTTGTATTAGAAAATTTGGACAAAAAATTTTTAATGCGAATTAACAATAATTTTATCAAAAATTTTTTATTTCTAATAAGAAAACTTAGTACAAAGAAATAATAATTTCTATAGAAAATTTTGTCATAAATTTTATTTATAGTAGGAAAAATTTTGTTAAAATTTTATTATATCATAGAAAAAATTTTGTCAAATAATTTTATTGATATATGGATAATTAGTTGATCAAATTTTAGTTTGTCCATAAGCAAATTGTGTCAAAATTTTGTTTCTATGAAAATTTTGTATAAAATTTTATTGTCGCTATAGATAATATTGTCAAAAGAGGTTTGACAAGGGAATATATAAATGTCTATACAAATTTTTGTCCAAAATTTTATTGTCTTAAGCAAATTTTTCAAAATTTTATTTCTTAAGAAAGAGAATTTTGTCAAAATTTTATTTATATAGGCAATCCAGTCAAAAATTTAGTTTCGTAATAGAAAATTTTTTTTTTGGGGTGTCTAAATTTTATTTGTATATAGAAAATATTTGGTTTTGAAAAATTTATTTCTTATAGAAAATTGGGGTGATGAAAAGTTTTAATATTTGTATACAAAATTTTTGTTAAAATTTATATTATAGAAAAGTTTTTAGCAAAATTTTATATATCTATAGGAAAATTTTTATAAGCTAATTTTAATTCTATAGAGATATTGTTGTTCAAAGAGATTTTATTTATCTAATAGAGAAAGTTATGAAAAACTTTATTTTCTATGGAAAATTTTGTATAAATTTTAATTTCTATAGGAAAATAATTGTCAAAATTATTTCTATAGAAAAGATTGATGGTGAAAAGTTTTATTTGTATAAAATTTTTGTTAAAGGAATTTTAATTCCATAGAGAAAAATTTTGTAAAAATTTTTGGTAGTGATATAGATAATTTTATCGAAATAATTTATTCAATTAAGGCAAATTTTATCAAAAATATTAATTTGAAGCAAATTTTAATTTCTAGGGAAATTTTTCATATTAAATTTTATTTCTAGTCAGAAAATATTGTCAAAATATTTACTTTCTAATTAAGAAAAATATTGTCAAAAAAATTTATTTCTATAGAAAATTTTGTCAAAACTTTTTTTCTAAAGAAATTTTGTCAAAGATTTTATTTCTATAAAAAATTTTGTCAAAATTTTTATTATCTATAGGAAAAATTTTTGTCGAGAAATATTTATTTGCTTATAGGAGAATTTTATGCTCAAAGAGGTGTATTCTAATAGAAAATTTTGCTAAAATTTAAATAATCGAGTAGACAAAGACTTTGTCGAATAGTTAATTTCTATAGGAAAAGTTTTGTCAACATTTTATATTTATAGGAAAAGCATTTTGTACAAAAGTTTTATTTTTATAGAAAATTTGTGTCTAGAAAGTTTATTTCTTTGGGGCAATATTGTCAGCAACTTTATTTCTAAAGAAAAATTTTGTCAAAAAAGTTTTTATTTCCTATATAAAATTTAGTCAAAAAAATATGATTTCTGTAGAAAATTTGTCAAAATTTATGTTCTATAGAAAGATTTTCTAAAAAAATGTTTATTTCTATAGAAAATTTTGTCAAAATGTTTATTATCTGATAGATAAAATTTTGTGACAAAATTTTATTGTTATAGAAAATTTTTTGTCAAAGTGTATTTCTATAAGAACAATTTTGACGGAAAATTTGAATTATCGACAGAAGATCTTATGTCGGAAAGTTTATTATTGCTCTATAAAAAAAGATTTTTGTCAAACATTTGTATTTTTATATAGACAATTTTGTCAACATTTGATGTATTTATAGAAAATTTTGTCAAACGTTTATTTCTTTTTGGCAAATATTGTCAGCAATTCTAGTTTCTATAGAAAATTATGTCGATAAAATTATTTATTTCTATAGAAAATATAGTCATAAATATATAGTTCTGATAGAAAATTTTGTCGTAGCTTTTATTTTAATATAAAATTTTATGGTAAATTTTATTTTATCTTATAGAAAATTTGTCAAAAATTTTATTTCTATAAAGAAAATTTAGTCAAGAACTATTTCTATATAAGAAAATTTTTGTCTAAATTTCATTTCTGTAGAAAATTTGGTCAACATTTTATATCTATAGAAAATTTTGATCTAAATATTCATTTCTGTAGAAAATTTTATTATACTGTAGAAAATTTTGGTCAAAATTATTTGCTAATGAAAATACGTATGTGAGTCAAAAGATTTAAATTTCTTATAGAAAATTTTGTAAGAAATTTTATTTCTTATATTTCATGTTACTGTTAACCGAAACAGGACAATTAACCGTCCAGAGTGCATTATATGCAATTTTAACAATTATTAAATCGAGCTTTTATGGACAAGGATTTAGAATAAGGAACATGATTAATAGATCATTGAAAAGAAAACGCCAAGATCAAAATATATACACGCCTGGACTGTAACATGTTTCGAATTCGGGCGAATGAAATCTTCCACAGCACTTTAAGATATAGGTATGAGATCTGGCTGAGAATCAATGTTCTTATTCTAATATGTCCATAAGCTCGATTAATAATGAAAATTAGATATAATGCGATTTGGACTTAATTTCCTGTTTTCCCGGGTAACAGGCTAAACAATGAAATATAATAAGGCAACGAAGAGCCCGTCGAAAAACTAGAAAACACTACTAAATGATACGCGTTTTAGAAGTAATTGTTGTTGTCTCCTTGAAACCAGTTTCTGTAAGTTTGTCACCATGTTGTATGTTGTTGACTGTAGAAACAAAAGCTCGATTAATAATTGTAAATATTGAGAAATTTTATTTCTATAAGAAAATTTGTAGAAATTTTATTTCTATAATAGAAGGTTTCGTCAAAATTTCATTTGTTAAGAAAATTTTATGTCAGGACAATTTTATTTCTATAGAAATGGTTTGTTATAGCATTTATTTCTGTAGGAAAATTTTGTCAAAATTTTATTTCTATTAAGAAAATTTTGTCAAAATTTTATTTCTATAGAAAATTTTGTCAAAATTTTATTTCTATAGAAAATTTTGTCAAAATTTTATTCTAATAGAAAATGTATATCTATTGAAAGATGTTTTTGTCACAAGCGCGATTTTAGTTTCGAGTAGAAAAATTTGTCAAAATTTTATTTCTATAAAAATGGATGTGGAAGTTTTCCTTTTCATTGAGAGGAGGAATATTTTGCAAAATCTAACCCGAAACATAATACAATTCTACCAATCTTTCCGAAACAGTAAAGAGATTTACCATTGTTTGTAAGAATCTACCGAACATGGGGAAACCGTGTTGTAATACATATCAGATTCCTTATATGGGATCAATCATTGATATGATAGCCCATGAAGAACGGTTGCTCAGTAATTTGTAAGGAATTTGTTTATAGTCCGGGCATTGTGAAAAAAATTGAAGGGATTAATATACAGTTGAATGGGTAGTTACCGACAGTTAATTAAGCTGTTGATTTAAGCTTTCTTACTTATCAATAGGCAGATTCCAAAAATATTAGCATAGTTGTTTTTTTTTTGGAATTCTTCACGCAAAAACACAACCTTCAGAGATTAGGATTTTATTAAACTAAAATTTTTCAGTTTGCTCTTTTGTTTGAAAGCATAAATAAACTATAGCTAACTTGGCAAATGATGAAATGTTGCATCGATTGACCTGTTTGCCGCAAAAACTGCCAATGCTAAAAAAACAGGCAATCATTGTGAAAAGAAGCCAAAAGAAACGATAAACAAATATCCTTTGATAGTGCCGTTAAATCTTGAAAGAGTTTCCCAATTGAGTTTTCCTCAGGACATCAAAGAAGTGGTGAGAGTTGGAAAAAAGCAAAAAGAATGAATGAATTTCATTCATGTTCCATGGATTGTTTGCCAATAAAATAGTGCGATCTGAAGTTATGGCAATGAGATCTGGTAGGGATGGTCAATAGTCAAGAGATCATGAAGAAAGTAAGCTAAACTAGCCAATGGAATGTGGGCAATGGAAACGCAATAGGAGAATTGCTTATTGCTAGGCAAAGCCGATTTTCAGGTGGTTTAAGGAGCGGGTTTAGCGTCTTTTATTTTCTGAACGAGAGAGGAGGAAGGAGGAGGAGGAAGGACGTGAAAGTAATGCGCAACAATTTTTTTGAGAATTAATGGGAAATTTGTTCTTCTCAGTGTGAGAGGCGATATTAATAAGGCTTTCTCAAGAAATTTTCAGTTCAAATTATCTTTATGTGGCATAACTTTTCGGATCGAGTTTGTGGTCAGTTGTGATAAAACATGTCAAAGGACTGTTTTTCTTAGTTCAGTGGCATAGAGTGGATGACCTAGTAAATTATAATTAAAAAATCCTTGCATATAATTTCTTTATGTGGTTTTGATATTTTTTTTTTTGTTTTTTATTTTATATGCAAGTTTGTTATATATCACATATATGATAATGAAGTCCTCAAGCATTTGCGATTTGGTATCAAAGTGTCTTAGGGACCGGAGAGTTTCAAATTTTTTTTCATAGAAACCATTTGCATTTACGCACAAATCTTTCCTCATTTTGGGCTAGACGTGTACGTTTCGATTTCAAATTTGAATATAAGAGATTTTGATTAACATACCGAGATAAGTTAATAATGTTCATGTCGACTTTATTTTGTGTGTGTAATTTCCAGGGAAGAACCATAATAAAATTTGACCAAAATTTTCTATAGAAATAAAATTTTATTGAGTTTCTTTGATTTTCTTCGACTTTTTTGAGAAAATTTTCAAATGAGAAATAAATATATTTTGAGAAAAATTTTCTAATAGAAATAAAATTTGGAGAGAAATTTTCTATAGAAATAAATTTTTGAGAAAATTTTCTATGAGAAGACAAAATGTTTAGAGGGGAAAAGTTTTCTATAGAAATAAAATTGTTGAGAAATTTTGCTACAAAATAACATTTTGACAAAGTTTTCTATAGAAATAAAATTTTGACAAAATTTTCTATAGAAAATAAATATATTTGGCCAAAATTTTCGTATTGAAGAAAGCGAGAAGAACGGGGGGAGGATAAGTAGGAGGATGGGATAGGCGGAGAGAGGGGGGAGGGGGTAGGTAAGAGAGGGAAGGAGAGCTCCCTAGTAGATAAGAGAAGAGGAAATGGGAGAGGCGAAAGAGAAAAAACAAGGGAGAGAAGGTAAGAAGTAGATAAGATAAAGGAGAGAGGTAGATCAAGAGTTGCAAAGCTAGCATAACCCACGCGAAGCAGAGCACTACAAGAAGCGAAATAACGAACCCTTTAACCGCCACAACCAACAGCACAACACCGCTGAGCGCGACAGCGCAGCTGACAGCCAATATAGACTTTAAAATAACACTCTAGTAAACTACGCTAGTTTTTCTGGCTGCGCAAATTGTAAATATACACTGGTAATTTTTAGGACTCACAAACACGTGGATTTCCATTTGTCAAGGCATACATATAGACCAATTTCACACTCTCTTGAGCGTATAGATAAGAGCTCACTGATCATGAAAAATATGCTTGAAACTCAAGAATGTACAATCCACGACTTATTACTTACTGCCGTAATCATTAATAAAATGAATGGCGAGTGAAATCTACGAGATTCTAGGATTCCAAAAATCAAAGCGTTATTTCATGCACATAATTTTCTTACACCACTTCAAGAGACCCTGTTAATGATTCCTCTAAAAACTACAAACACCAAAATGGTTCTTATAAATCCAGAGATCTGATATAAGTCTCATAGGTAATAATCTTTAAATTTTATCTTCCGGGAAGTGTACTAGTTGAATCTGCTCTGTTTGGGGAGAAAGTGATCTGTCATCAAATCCCCCCTGACATTTCAAAGGAGCATTAAGGATTAGACGTGTAGCCAGGACACGCCCGATGTATCAGCGCTACCACAATAGACTATTCAGTCCATTGTGATACCACATTGGTGAAGCTTCTCTCTCATCACACTGAGTGCTGCCCGATATCGCAATGTTAAGCTCAATGACAATGGACCCGTCCTTTTTAATAGCCGAAGTCCGAACGGCGTTCCAACATTGCAGTGAACACCACTTCCTAGAGAAAGCTTTGAATACGCCTACATAACACACTCAGAAATGTCACCAGCATTAACCGACGTGAGTAGAATATTTTTTTATAGATCTAAAATTTTTGGGTAGTCTGGGAAATTAAATAATATAATATATATTAGAGATAGATTCGAAGTTCATTAATCGAAAAAGCTACTCGTGAGAGGAGTGAAAATTTGGTATTCGGAGAGAAACTTCAATCAGACATTTAATTATGTATTTTGTGTAATCAAACTATAATATCTAGGAGAGAACGGCTTATGACATATATCCTTATGGACCTAATCTAAAAATATACACGCGACGGTGGCTGTTGGTAGGATATGTTAGGTTGAGAGAGCTTTAGATAGAGCCTTTTATTTAATAAAGAGGTAAGAGCGGCATTATGGTAAAGAAAAAAGAGTTTCTGGGCACAGCAAAAATCCGATCGTACTCAAGTCGCTCACTTCTATTTAAGTTATCGATATATTAACAACCTGTCCAAGTTATGTGATAATTCGGAGATCACGCATGGTTGACATGAATTCATCCTTCTCTTTCTTTAATCAGACTAAATCTTCAATTTAAAACGAAGTGTGCTTTGAAACCCCAGCGCGGAGTTAGCCACTTTGTGTGTCACAGTCTTTTAGGAGTGGGTCCATCATGACAAGGGGACCCTTCGGAAAGGGTCTATCACCTTTTTGAGAGAGCCCGCAGCTCTCTTTCGGAACGAGCACTGCGTGTGGAGCATTGCGCAGTGAAACCAACTCGTGGGAGATAGAGCTATTGAAAATTTCTCACTCACGGCACAGACGAGATGTTCCTAATGTGCCTTCCGAAAGACGTGGGAATAAAAGTTGCTGGGCTTATTTCGTAGACTTTAGAAAACTTCGGACGGTAGCCCACCAAAAATCAGTCTACAAAGGCCGTCAAACGTCGCGATGACTCTTGGTGGCCCCATTCTTTAATGGTCACGAGTTTTGTCGATTGAGTAAAATTTGCGCAAATTGTTCGCTTGAACGAACAGTTATTTCCTTGGAGTTCGGCTCATGCAAAAGAGTGCAGGAAGCTCACGATAACGGAATCACGACCGTTGTGTATGCAAGCGGGAGAGCTTGTCGGTATGTGCATTGGGTAGAGCGGAGCAAATCCGCATTGCTACTTCGAACAACCGCAACTAGATATCTTAAATTAACAAATACTCAACGTTCTCAGCGATTCTTATCCATTTTCTTGGGGCAGACTAATACAAATAATTGAGATTTTGCTTTACTGAGCCCAACTCTGAGAGTGAACAACGATTTTACTTCTTTTTTTAATATACTAAATGAGAACTTAAGTGAGTAATTTCAAGGCATAGTTCACTAATAATTGATCAAGTATAGCTCCATAAAATCTGGCATTTATGTTCAGATTGACATATGTATAGCCCGCCCATAAAGACATAATTTTCCGATCGAGAATGATCAAAAATTACATCTGAAAACAGAACACTTAATATGCGTTCTCCAAAACCAAAATTGATTAGCTTCCGAATGATACCAGCGCATACGGAATCCTAAAATAAGTTCTACAACACACTAATTCAGACATAAAGGTATGAATCTCATAATGAGGTCAATGATATGACAGATTTTGTTCGCAGCGGACTCGCACTGCACATCGCCCGACTCTCTATCTTTAACCTTAACTCCTTGTGGTTTTAAACAGCAAGTGTTACTTTGTGTGACCGCTCTAATTCTCATATTTAACTTCAACGTTCAAGAGCGGAAGCGGCAACGGTGTTTTTTCAAATAAATGGCCAGGCGGACCAAAAACTCAAATACTATATGGATAGGTAGCCTTAATTTTAACGGGTAGCCTTTATTTGTCACACAGAAAATGAAGAGCTCATCAAAAACTGAAGTCGGAAAATTAATTTTTTTTGGTGGGATAAGAGATTTAAAGGAGTTTATATATTATTTTGAATCACCGTGCGATTTCACCGAGGATGGTTTGTCCTGACAGTATCTCGAGCGAGTGACTAACGAACGCTTTTCACTATAGGGGCCATATCACTGTGTACCATACCATACTTAAGAAATTTCAAGTTGTGGTGTTGGTTAGCTCTGGTGTCGAGGGGCAGCTGGATCTAGAGGCCAAGCCAACAGTTTAGAACAAAGTTCCACAGCGTATGCGCTGTTTCGTGTATCTCATGGCCGCATTCAGCAAGACAGCGGAACACAATTCCCTATAATAGTCATGCCTGCCGCATCTATTAGCACCTATTAGACATTGTTGGCCCAAAACCAGATCAGGCTGCAACAACCGGCTGTGGCGGTTGCGGCGACGCAGTATCGCTGAGTGGTCGGAAAAAAGTTAAGCGGCCAAAGTTCTCCGGTGCCTCAAAGTAAGTGCCAGATGATTCCTTAACGTGGTGGATTACACTTTGAGCGAGGACACACCTTTTCGATTAAAAAGTTTGAGACTACTAATGCCCCAACGAGCTGAGGCCGTGGTGCACACTAGAGAGTCGCCGATTGGGAACAGGTAAAGATTTATAGATGTTCTACAAACTGATGCTCCAAAATTGATAAATGACAAATTGGGTAATAATTTCGAGTATATTCTAATGATCTGGAACATCGAATAGCGAAAAGATTACCTTTATCATCGGTTATTGTTTCAGGCTGAAATATTAGCAATGAAAGAGAGGTGGCGACTTGGCTGAGAAGTAATCGTTCCAAAAATATGTGGACATTAATATATACATCAGACAGTCAACCTGCAATAAAATCCTTGGACTCTGTGTTCCTCCTCAACTTTCGGAAACGGCCATCCGATTCTGCCCGCCAAATCTCTCAATGAGATGGCTGAGCAGTACAATATCACGCTAAATATGGGTGCCTAGGCCATATTGAAATATTACTGGGTTCCGGGTGGAACATAGCGAAGCAGCGGATTGAGTTGGCAAGGCTAGGACTACACTTACACATTCCAGGGAACATAGAATTTGGTTTGGTATGGCCCCTGGCTACCTGCAAGTTCATGGCTGCGTGAGAAGGCTGTTTATGATGGCGCAAATGTTTCGATGGGAGAGCAGGTTGGCGCTTGTAACGACACCAAGCAACTATGGCCTCCATTTAAACTTAAACCGCACATCTTAGATATGCTAAGTTGTCTCGAGACGTCAGATATCACTCCTGATATCAGCTATAACGGGTCGTCTGCGCTAGTAAGTGGCGATTTGCCAAAACTATTTTGGCGCGAAGTATGGTGACTATTGTATGAGCTTTCATGAATGCGGGAGAAAAAGAATTAATTAAAACTCTTGTGTGAGTTGTCATTTTGCATTTTTGTGTAAATGCTGCATGGCAACTTTTAGGAGCATATAGCTTCGAGATACTGGCGGAATCTGGAAAACGTTAACTTAAGCAGTCTGCTAATGTTTTTGGAACAATCTGGTTGGTTCAACAAAGAAAAAATAATAATCAAGAAAGGTTCAGCGGTTAAAACTAGAAGTGCCCATTTGTAATAGGTACTTTTAGTTAATGTGGTATCACAATGGACTGAATAGTCTAAGTGAGCCTGAATCTTAATCGGGCTGCCACTTTAACCTAACCTAACAACAAATCCTCTACTCCCAATGAACTCTCAAGAAAATTTCGTATTCTTTCTTTTTTTTTTGTTATTGGATAGTGGAATTTCTCATGTAATTTTTTTATAATTCCACATTTGCATATGATTTTTACCCAGATCATGGATGTCGTCTGCTGGCCACCATTGCTATGGCCTCCGCAACTTGAGGAGTAACAAGACCAATTCGTAACCAGAACTCATAAAGCTTACTGTGCTGGCTGACATCAAATAAGATAATCATAATAGCCATTGTGTGTTTGGTGGGCATATGGAAGCGACGAGTGTTACCGCTATCAACGATCAGTCCTGATCCATGATATCACTGCTATGGCTTGGGCTTTGACGATTTTCGCGGGATGGAAAATCACACAGCTAAAGACCAACACACACCAAACCGGTTGTCCCCCTCTCCCCATCCTCTACATTTTTGATCACTGTTATCGTTCTAAATCCAACTCCACTCGGCAAAACCAAGTGGACACACGTGGTCACCATCTCGTCGACAACCAGCAGTACTGCTGGGTAAAAAGCCCTTCACCTCCAAGCGAATCCAAGAAATCTGTTTTCCATAAAAAACAAAAACGAAACATTTCTACCCAGTTGTAGTTGTGGCGATTTGTCTAGCTGATTAATTTTTCATACAAGCATCGTCGTGGTATTCTCCTTCGATCTAGTTGAATTCTCAGTCACAAGTCACCCACACCAGCCAGCCAGGCAGCGTTCGTTTGGGTAATCAGTGTTACTGAAATCAATTGATGTTGTAACTCTGGTCGGAAAGAATGAATTGGAAATGATTAAGATCAAGGCTACACAGTCACACATTTCCATATGAATTCACATAGTGATTTTTTTCGCAGATCCACTGCACAGTGGTGAGGTTTCTACAATATTTGGAATTCATTTGTTTTGTTCTACAAACAAATAACGATTGGGTGAGACAGTAAATGTAAAAAATTATGTCGTATTCTTATAACATCCCAGCGAAAGTTCTTTGCCCAAAAAAGCAATAAAAAGGCTTAGAAGTATGAAATTTTACATGGACTTGTTATAGGCGCAAGTCATTTTTTGAGGCATCCGCTGCATAAGATTGCGCATTTGTTCTTCAGGATTGTAGCTGTATTCAGTATTTTCGACATCATTTTAAAAAGATAAGGAAAAAAAATTTAAAAAATTCTAGTTTTCTTAAAATTTTCGACTTTTATCTCTTCGTAAAGATGTTTTGAATAATATTTGCAAATAAAGGGTGATTTGTTAAGAGCTTGATAACTTTTTTTAAAAAAACGCATAAAATTTGCAAAATCTCATCGGTTCTTTATTTGAAACGTTAGATTGGTCCATGACATTTACTTTTTGAAGATAATTTCATTTAATGTTGACCGCGGCTGCGTCTTAGGTGGTCCATTCGAAAGTCCAATTTGGGCAACTTTTTCGAGCATTTCGGCCGGAATAGCCCGAATTTCTTCGGAAATGTTGTCTTCCAAAGCTGGAATAGTTGCTGGCTTATTTCTGTAGACTTTAGACTTGACGTAGCCCCACAAAAATAGTCTAAAGGCGTCAAATCGCATGATCTTGGTGGCCAACTTACCGGTCCATTTCTTGAGATGAATTGTTCTCCGAAGTTTTCCCTCAAAATGGCCATAGAATCGCGAGCTGTGTGGCATGTAGCGCCATCTTGTTGAAACCCACAATGTCAACCAGTTCAGTTCTTCCATTTTTGGCAACAAAAAGTTTGTTAGCATCGAACGATAGCGATCGCCATTCACCGTAACGTTGCGTCCAACAGCATCTTTGAAAAAATACGGTCCAATGATTCCACCAGCGTACAAACCAACCAAACAGTGCATTTTTCGGGATGCATGGGCAGTTTTGAACGGCTTCTGGTTGCTCTTCACTCCAAATGCGGCAATTTTGCTTATTTACGTAGCATTCAACAGAAATGAGCCTCATCGCTGAACAAAATTTGTCGATAAAAAAGCGGATTTTCTGCCAACTTTTCTAGGGCCCATTCACTGAAAATTCGACGTTGTGGCTCGTTAGTAAGTCTATTCATGATGAAATGTCAAAGCATACTGAGCATCTTTCTCTTTGACACCATGTCTGAAATCCCACGTGATCTGTCAAATACTAATGCATGAAAATCCTAACCTCAAAAGAATCACCCTTTATATTATT
>PGFW01004336.1:13900-27178 GCA_003123925.1 Haematobia irritans
TAATTTACGCAAATTTGGTGTCCATTGAACTCTTAAATCGATCAATAAACGGTATGATTGCACTTCCATTGATGAAGATTATTCTATGTTTTCTAGAAAATGAACTCAATCGATCTATGGGCAATAAGCTACCACCATTTGGGAGCCACCATGGTGATGAATGGTTAGCATGCCCGCCTTGCACACACAAGGTCGTGGGTTCGATTCCTGCTTCGACCGAAACCAAAAAGTTTTTCAGCGGTGGATTATCCCACCTAGTAATGCTGGTGGACATTTCTGAGGATTTCAAAGCTTCTCTAAGTGGTTTCACTGCAATGTGGAACGCCGTTCGGACTCGGCTATAAAAAGGAGGTCCCTTGTCAATGAGCTTAACATGGAAACGGACAGCACTCAGTGATAAGAGAGAAGTTCACCAATGTGGTATCACAATGGACTGAATAGTCTAAGTGAGCCTGATACATCGGGCTGCCACCTAACCTACCACCATGAAATTTTTTATTTTATTTAATTGTTTCAATTTCGTTTTAAGACTATACGTATGTCAGTAGACTTAACGTTAGAAGATAGACTAATGTGGTAAAAGGTATTGGTCAAAATTGACGTTTTTAATGAACCGATCTATGAATGTTTGTTTGTGAGTCCGTAAAACGTGAGAAATATCACCTAAATGCGCCCAATTTGGATGAAATCGGCTCAGATTGGATTACAAGCGTCCATATTTTAATCGTTTCACCCCGAATTGCAATCTTATTGGCAATAGAGGCCAAAAGAAATTTTTACTACGAGCATTAACCATTCTAACTATGCATGCCAAATTTGGTCAAAATTGGGCTCAAAATTTTAGGATATCTTCTTCATATATGTCATTCACCGATATGGATTTCATACGGCTCCAGAGGCCAAAGATTCAAATTGATTTGCTTCTTAATTAGTGCCCACAAAGAGTTTACAATTGATGATGTCGTCAAGTATTCCAAATTGATTGGAAATATATATATATATCTTTTTACCGATTTTAGATTCATATTAGTCACCGGTGATCAATGTTTTATTCTAATTTACTTGACATTTCGCTCTGAAGAAATAGCATTTTAGGAACGTGCGCCAAATTTAGATCAAATCGGTTAAGACAACACAGCCAAAAAACTATTTGGTTGTGTGTATGGGTGACCTATTGACTTTTTAAAATTCTCTGAAACTTTTTTGTTATGAATTATAAGAAAATACTTCAAAAGCAAAAAGCTTTCATATTTTTTAAGATCTTTATGATGCGTATATCAGAAATTGACATCATAGGGGCCATACGAAGCGAAATTAAAAAAATTAAAATCAAATTGACGTCGGAGTCAAAACATGACCAATGCACGAAATATAGCCCCTGATCAATATGCCGTTTCTTTCGATCGGACTTCAAATGACGACACAATACAATAAATTGTATTTCGGGGGGTCGTAGGAGCACGGTAAAAAAAGTTTTTGCTTGTTCTGAAATTGTCTTCGAATATGCCTACAAAACCTGTGGTGGACCCCATCAATTTTTTTTCCTTTAGCGCCGGTGACCCTATCTTATATACATGTTACATTTGATTGGGAATAAATAATAAAAAATTGCATTTTTTACACCCATTTTCATTGCCGATTTTTACTCAGTGGACTTAACCCTCTAATGCCCAATTTTTTGCAGCGATGATTCATATATTCAATGTTAAACGACACAAAAGCAACAAAACGAAGCAAACAAAAAATTATGCCGGTAAAGTTCATTATATGCCTACAAAGCCTCTTGAACTACTCGTTTTCGTTTTATTTTATCAAATTTTTGTGTCTAAGGTGTGTTTTACTAAAGGCTACAGATTTACGAAGCCTGCTAAAGGCGGGATGGGAATTAGAGGCTTACGGTTTATAGAAAATGTTTCCAAAAAATGTTCAGATTTAAGATGAAGCCCCAGAGCTAATTCGATTGTGGATGACGTCTTTAAGCGTATAACTTTATACCCAATCCATGGTGGAGGATACTACAATACTATCCTCGAACTTTTGGGCCTATATTATTTGTTAATGACTCAATTTGTCTTAATAATCTAAATTCCATCCTTTCACTCATTGCTCAATACGTTTACGGACAATTTATTTTGCCTCCACCATTGCTCTAGAATCGACATGAAGAAATGCCAACTGCCACATCTTAACCCTCTAATCCAATCCCGCCTTTAGACGGGCTTCATTTAATTAATGAAGCTTTTATGTAAAACACTCCTTTAAGATCTATATATCAAAAGGGTAAATATAAAAAGAAAACTTGTTGAAACTGTCAAGAGGTCTTTAGCAGCATAGTACTGAATTTTACCTGAAAATTTTTCTTGTTTAGTTTCTGCTTTGTGTCCCGTAACAAACGAATCAGCTGGCAAAAAAATTGGCGCATTTTAGAGGGTTAATCTGTCGATATTTGAGTCCAATTTTATGGAATATGTTTTTCGCTGCATCTCTAAAGGTAATATTATATATATAAAAAACCTCATCAGATTTTGCTAGGTGGTGAATTGGATGTGATGTGACATATATATTTAGAGCGGCAAATTTAATTATATATTCTTTAACCCTTCATTGCATGACATTGCATATATGCAATGTTAGTTTTCTTTGGCTGTCTAGCTCCTATTCTTTACAATTTTACCAAAATTTTTATTTTTATTCACATTTTGGAAGCCGTAGATCTATATTTGATAAGGATTTTGTCCAGTATCGTGCAATTTCATTTTAAAATAAGCGAAATAAATAAGCATTTTTGAGTACCTAAAATATAAGAAAATGAAACTTTCTAAATTTAAATGCTAAATATAAATAAATATCTACAACGCTACGTGGTTATAGTTTTATTAATACAAATTATATTTACAAGTGTCTACAATGAATGGATATCATATCTTGCCAATTTCATGCGTTTGACTGGCCGAATATGAACTTGTCATTGCAGATGCCATTATAATTGCTATGGTGCCAATGTCATGCATTCAATCAATTGTTTACTACACACAAATATAAATAGACCAAAATTTTTATATAATAACACTTAATTAATGAAAACGATTCAATTAAAGTAATTTGATTCAATTAATTTTTAATCAAAATCCGAATAAAAACCAATTAAAAAATGAGTGATATTTGTACTCAATTTAAAAATTTAATTTGACAATCAATTTGTTAATCATCGAATATATTAATTTTTCAATTTACAAACCGTTGATTGCATTTTTTCCGTTTCCAAATTACACATGTGATTGCATCCAATCACCCAATTTTGAGCCCAATGGAAGAGGCCGAAAAGAGAACAAGAGACAATGGTATTTATTCAACAAGGTTATTTGATGGAGGAGATAGTCTGTGAAAGTAACTCATAACGAAACGTTGGGTTTTTGTTTTTTTCGCTCGTAAATTTGAAAAATCTATTGATTGGCGACATTCTGTTCTGCCCTGCATTCAAAATGTGTGCCATAAAAAATATTATGAACGCAACACAAATCATAGCCAAAGCCGGTTGAAATAAAAATAAAGTGTGCCAAACAACAAATTGGCCACGTGGTAAAGGTTTTGAAAAAATAATTTATTGAGAGAACGCATTTGAAATTACCTGTGTTTGTGTTTTGTGTATTGTAAAATGGAAAACAATCTACGCTTTATTGAAGGTAAGAAAAATTATGAATTGAATTACCGTTTAGCCAGATTGAAGGCCTGTTTACATTAAACGGCTTCAATGGAATATATATTTTTTTCATTTCTTTTAGTGACCAATTTTATTTCGTGAAATTGACCAATCAATCCCATCAACTCCACCATTTTATCAAATATATAAGAATATGTTTGCAATTTAAAAAAGTGGGTACCGTATTGATCTTTTAAAATTATAAATTTTTTTCACTCCCTAGTTTTTTAAAACCAAAGCATCTCTCTCTTTTTGTAAGTTCAATTTCTTGTACCAGTACTCTTTTAAATTTTTCATACATTTTTCTTACCAGAACAAATGTCGGAATTGTGTTTACAACTGGTTTAGATAAACATTTATTTTTATTTAGGTAATAAAATTGAAAGATGAAAAATTTTCTACATATATTATATGTAAAGGTAAATAAATCTTCCCTTTACAAGTACTTAAATATTAATCGACCTATATTAACGACGAAAATTATACAGTAATAAGAGTGCATACAGAGAAGTCATATTTTCCTGTAACATAGTAGTCTACACTATGTAGGGTATAATGAAACCCTAAAAACATAGAATTCAAATTAATATTCACTATTAATCATTTTGAAGCATCTCCAAAGGGTATTCTTGTCTAGTATGATATTCCATACAAAAGGTGTAATTTTCATAAAAAATAATAATAACAATAATAAACCAACTGATGATATCTCTTCAAATAACATGAACAAAACCCTCAACAACTCAAGAATACAGAAACAGAAAAATATGAAATTTATGTGATATGATATTCAGTTGAGTAATCTCTATGACAAAATGCCACATACTGGTGATGATGACGAAGATGATTCTGCATCTCTGTGTCTAGTCAAACATTCGACTTGGGTTGGATGTGAATATTTTCAGCTGCACACTTTGTCAGCTATTGAAAGTAAATAGGAATGCCAATTAGGATATCCAAAAGTGACATTGGTGTCCGGTTAACCGAATAATCAAAAAACATTATCACATTCATTCTGTCGTAAGAAGGGAGCTTTATTAAATTTGTTATTCCGTTCTCTCAAAAAACAGTGGAAGAACATTTTGATTAGTTTTAGAAAATGTAGGTAAATTTTAAATAAACTTTATTAGAAACGCAGATATCACGCAGATTTGACATAAATAAGTAAATATTTTTCTACAATTTCAAGAAAATTTATTAGACACAGTTAATTATACCCTTCACCACTACTGTGGTACAGGGTATAATACGTTGTGGGCATTTGTAATGGTAACGCCAAGAAGGAAAAGTCTGAGACCCCATCGTTTAGTATACCGATCGGCTTAGAATTAAATTCTGAGTCGATTTAGCGATGTCCCGTCTGTCCTGTCCGTCCGGCTTGTCTGTATATGTAATTTTGTGTGCAATACAACTCGCATTAGTCGATCGTCTGAGTCAGCAGAGTTTTACATTGGCTCAAAGACATTCGCTATTGATTTTTGAAAAAAAATCGGTTCATATTTAGATATAGTTGTCATATATATTTATCACCGATCTGGTCATAATTCACGTATTTATCAACGTATTTTTTCAAAATTTCGGGCAGTCAAGTATGTTTGGGCTTTTGTAAGATATGCAAAATATCAGCCAAATCGGTTCAGAGTTAGATATAGCTCCCATATATATCTTTCGTCCGATTTGAACTTATATGGCCTCAAAAGCCAGAGTTTTGCCTTCAGTTGCTTCAAATTTTGCACAAGGAGTACGTTTAATAGTATCATTAAGTATATTACCAAATTTTCGTTGAAATTGTTCAGACTTAGATATAGCTCCCATATAATATTTTTTATCTGATTTTCACTTATATGGCCAAACAGAGACAGAGTTTTTGTCCTTGATTTGCTTCAAATCGAAATCGGTTCATGTTTAGATATAGCTCCCATATATATATCTTTCGTCCGATTTCGACTAATATGCCTCAAAAGGCCAGGCTTCTCCCCTGATTTGCTTCAATTTTCCACAAGGTTGTACGTTTAATGTTATCGTTAAGCGTGCCAAATTTGGTTCAAATCTCTTCTGATTTTGATGTATCTCCCATATATATCTTTCGTCCGATTTGCACTTATATGGCTTCAAAAGCCAGAGTTTTGCCCTGAGTCGCTTCAAATTTTGCATAACAAGAACGTTTAATAGTATCGTTAAGTGTGCCAAATTTGGTTGAAATCGGTTCAGATTTAGATATAGCTCCCATATATATCTTTCGCCCGATTTACACCCATATGACCACGGAGGCCAAAATTATTCTCCCATTTACGTTTTTGGCTGAAATAGCAGGATTATTATTCTAACTATGCATGTCAAATTTGGTCAAAATCGTTGTCTAATATTTAGATATAGTCCCATATATATGTACCCAGAGTAGGGAAAATATGGTAGAATGGTTTCATATTTTAGACCTATTTTTCAATGGGAGTTTCGTCCATTGACTCGATAGTTTTCGCAGAGAATACATTTAATATGTTATTTAAGTGTGTCATCTTGATCTAATATGACCAAAATACCCACATTTTACACAAAATTCTGTGATGATTTCCCTATATCGTAGTCATATCCTTCTCACTGTAATGCCAAACTTTCCACAGAACGGTCGAGTTTTAAAATAAGTGCTCCGACTTGTGGAAATATCGCCCGAATTGCCAAATAATATAACACAACCACATATTGACAACATATCTTGGCGAGATTTAACCAATATCCTTGTAAAATCGCCACTGCTGAGTAGCAAAAATTGTAAATATTACTCAAATTGCCCTATATCTCGAATACATATGTTTCGCCCGATAAATCATAAATGCTGTTTTGTACAATTGCATAAAAATTGCTCTAGCTTTATATTTCCCATATTTATACACTGCGCCACACTGTGGAACAGGGTATTATAAGTTAGTGCATATGTTTGTAACATCCAAAAGAGACGAGATAGACACATGGTGTCTTTGGCAAAAATGCTCAGGATGGGCTCTTGAGTCGATATAGCGATGTCCGTCTGTCCGTGAACACATTTTTGTAATCAAAGTCTAGGTCGCAGTTTTAGTCCAATCGACTTCAAATTTGGCACAAGCATGTGTTTTGGCTCAGAATAGATCCCTATTGATTTTGGAAGAAATCGGTTCAGATTTAGATATAGCTCCCATATATATATTTCGGCCGATATGGAGTTATATGGCCCCAGAAGCCAGAGTTTTACCTTAATTTGCTTAAAATTTTGCACAAGAAGAACAATTAGTACTATAGTCAAGTGTGTCAAATTTTATTGAAATCGGTTCAGATTTAGATATAGCTCCCATATAAAGGGTGATTCTTTTGAGGTTAGGATTTTCATGCATTAGTATTTGACAGATCACGTGGGATTTCAGACATGGTGTCAAAGAGAAAGATGCTCAGTATGCTTTGACATTTCATCATGAATAGACTTACTAACGAGCCACAACGTCGAATTTTCAGTGAATGGGCCCTAGAAAAGTTGGCAGAAAATCCGCTTTTTTATCGACAAAATTTTGTCAGCGGATGAGGCTCATTTCTGGTTGAATGGCTACGTAAATAAGCCAAAATTGCCGCATTTGGAGTGAAGAGCAACCAGAGCACGTTCAAGAACTGCCCATGCATCCCGAAAAATGCACTGTTGGTGTGGTTTGTAGCGCTGGTGGAATCATTGGACCGTATTTTTTCAAAGATGCTGTTTGGACGCAACGTTACGGTGAATGGCGATCGCTATCGTTCGATGCTAACAAACTTTTTTGTTGCCAAAAATGGAAAGACTGAACTTGGTTGACATGTGGTTTCAACCAAGATGGCGCTACATGCCACACAGCTCGCGATTCAATGGCCATTTTGAGGAAAACTTCCGGAGAACAATTCATTCTCAAGAAATGGACCGGTAAGTTGGCCACCAAGATCATGCGATTGACGCCTTTAGACTATTTTTTGTGGGGCTACGTCAAGTCTAAAGTCTACAGAAATAAGCCAGCACTATTCCAGCTTTGGAAGACAACATTTCCGAAGAAATTCGGGCTATTCCGGCCGAAAGGCTCGAAAAAGTTGCCCAAAATTGACTTTCCGAATGGACCCTAAGACGCTGCACAGCCGCGGTCAACATTTAAATGAAATTATCTTCAAAAAGTAAATGTCATGGACCAATCTAACGTTTCAAATAAAGAACCGATGAGAATTTTGCAAATTTTATGGCGTTTTTTTTAAAAAAAAAGTTATCAAGCTCATTTAACAAATCACCCTTTATATCGTGCCCGATTTACACTCATATATCCACAGTGGCCAATCTTTTACCCTGATTTAATTGAAATTTTGCACAGGGAGTAGAATTAGTATTGTAGCTATGCGTGCCAAATTTGGTTGAAATCGGTTCAGATTTAGATATAGCTCCCATATATAGCTTTCGCCCGATTTACACATATATGAGCACAGAGGCCAATTTTTTTCTCCGATTTAGTTGAAATTTTGCACAGGGAGTAGAATTAGCATTGTAGCTATGCGTGCCAAATTTGGTTGAAATCGGTTCAGATTTAGATATAGCTCCCATATATATGTTTTCCGATTTCGACAAAAATGGTCAAAATACCCAACATTTTCCTTGTAAAATCGCCACTGCTTAGTCGAAAAGTTGTAAAAATGACTCTAATTTTCCTAAACTTCTAATATATATATCGAGCGATAAATCATAAATAAATAAATAAATCATAAATAAAGTTTCCTTAAAATTGCTTCAGATTTAAATGTTTCCCATATTTATACCCTTCACTACTACTGTGGTACAGGGTATAATAAGTTTGTGCATTTGTATGTAACGCCAAGAAATAGTGGTCATAGACCCATCTTTTAGTATACCGATCGGCTTAGAATTAAATTCTGAGTCGATTTAGCGATGTCCGTCTGTCTGTCCGTCCGTCTGTCTGTATATGTAATTTTGTGCACAAAGTACAGCTCGCAGTTTAAGTCCGATCGTCCTCAAATTTGGCCATAGAGCCGTTTCTTGGGACAGTGACAATTCGGCTTATTTGGTTTTGGAAAAAACGGTTAAGATTTAGATATAGCTCCCATATATATCTTTCGTCCATTTCGAAAAATCCCAGGTTTTGCCGTTGAATTGCTTTCAAATTTCGCACCAAGGGAGTAGTTTAGATAGTCTTCGGTAATTGTTGACCAAATTCTTCCGTGGGTTGAAATCGGTTCAGATTTAGATATGGCTTCCCATATATATCTTCCGTCGCGACTCATATTGACCCAGGCCGTTTTAATTCTAGAGATTTTGTAGAAGTAAAATATAAATTTTCAACTTATTATAGCTTCCAGCAAATGTGAAGTTAGTTTGAGATGGTACGACAAATTTGGTCACATAGAGGTGAATCGGGTATAATATAGTCGGCCGCCCGATTTAGACTTTCCCTTGCTTGTTTTACTAAATTGTGTTTCATCCGCATATAATTTTTAATTCTACCGAATTTTGTAGAAGTACAAAAAATTGGTGTCCACAATGTTTCAGATATAAATATTTGTATATGGCGAATATAACCCTTGATAATCTGCCAACAAATATTGAAGGAGTTGAGATGGTAGGCACAAATTTTTGTCTACAAATGGTGAAATGCTCCTAACGGGCAAATAGATAAAAATTGCGGCGTGTACACGCAGAGAAGGTGACCTCTCTAAAGCAAATTTTATATTTTTGAACCGGGGAGAAAACCAACCATTTTTACCCGCAAAACTATTGTTTTCTTTGCACATATAAAATGGGTTGTCGAAATAAGATTTCTCACATGTTCATAGTCAAAAATAACATCTTGCTCTAGGTGGTGTATCTATTCCTTTTCTGGGTGTTAGATACTCAAAACTTTAAATTCGGAAGCGATCGGTAGCACATACTTGTGAATCCAATTCCAGGCAATTTAACGAATACTGGTTCTAAAAGTCAAATTCGGGGGAATCTGTCTTATAGCTCTTTTCATGACAAGAATACCGCGATTTACAAAACATTGAACGATACACACCATATATGACATAACTACTCGTGGATCCAAATACTTCCTAGATTTTCCAATTTCAAGATAATTAGAAAAAATTGCAAAGCTTCAGAATTCATAACGTGAGATGCGTGTTATGGCGACTACAAACCAAAAACATGGACTCCATATACACTATATTTTTGATGTGCCTATTTCTCTAGGAATTTCCCATTTTAGGACATAATCTGATATGAAAACTGTGGTTATTCATAGCCGAAAGAATTAAATCGGGAGATCAGTTTATCATGTGGGACGCTAATATCCACATTTCGCAAAATCTCAAAAGCATTGTTAAAAGCCAACAGAAAATTAAACGACCTGATTGTACTTTTTTAAAATACCACTCACGAATAATTCACCCCCTCATTAGAAGAAAATGGAACTAAAGCTAAAAAATCAAGTATTCGTATTCCTGCGTGAGCGTGAGTCACGCTCATGACAAAGCCGTGAGTGTGCTGTGAGCGTGATAACAATACTCTAAAAAGTGTCGTGCCGTGAGCGTGGAGTCACGAAATAATCTTTGTGAAGTGTGCGTGAGTAACGAATTAAACTCAGGAAATATTCCTGCTCCACCAACATAAACGCTTTAAGAGTTAAATTCAATTACAATTTTGGTGACAATCTTGGGATGTTAAGAGTATTAAGAACACATCTCGATTTTAAATAATGCTCGTTTTCAGACACTTCTGGTAGGGTAAATTAACATAAATATTCGGGTCACGAATTTTTCGTGAGCACCGGTATTTTTCGTGAGTCACTGGTATTTTTCGTGAGTAACGACGTTTTCGTTGGCAGTGATTGTGCGTGAGTACAATGTTTCTATTTTCGTGGTGTGCCGTGACGTGAGCTAAGGTATACTACGGGCACACCTCTAGAATACAGTAGAAGTCGGCGCGAGCCGAATCTCTTAAATACCCACCACCATGAATCAAAATTTAAAGTTTCCTTTTGCAATTTTCAGGGGGTTTGATGTCAGATCAAGGCAGAGCAATTCAACCAGAGTACACATCACAACAGAAACGAAGATAGATTTAAAGGATACCTACGAAGGACTATATCAAGATTTCTGGATTTATAAGAACGCATTTTTGTTTGAGTTTTAAGAGGAATCATTAACATTCTTGTAATATGGCCAAGAAATTATAATAAAAATAGACGTCTTGATTGAAGTCTTAAATCTGCAGATTTCACGCAGAGAAGTAAATCTAGAAATTTACATTGAGTTTCAAAGCAGATTTTCATGATCAGTGCGCCGTCTATACCCTCAAAGGAATGAAAATTCTCGGGTCTATATGGAGCCCACCAATGGACCGAAAAAACTTAATCCGATATCACGTTTTTGTGAGCCTAAAATACAGAATATTTAACAATTTCAGACAAATCGATAAAAGACTACGGCTTCTAGAAACCAAGGAGTTAAATCGGGAGATCGTTCTTTGGGGGCTATACTTAAAAAATGGACCGATACTCACGTTTTCCGGCAACACCTCTTTAGGTGCCTAAATACTTTTAGATTTCCAATTCAGGCAAATTGCGATAAAACCTACTGATTCTAGAAGCCCAAGAAAGTAAATCGGAATGAAATCGGCTAATATGCGGGGCTATACCCGAAAACAAGAACCGATACTCCAACCATTTTCGGCATACCTTTTAGCGGTCCTAAAAAATACTCTCTAGCATTTCCGCTTTTAGCAAAATAGGAATATGAAACTACGGTTTCTTATAAGCCCGAGAAGAAAAAATCTGGAGATCGCGTGTATGGGGCTATATCAAAACATGGTACGATACTTCGACTAATTTTCGGTACCTCTTTATGGCCTAATAGCTTTCTAGATTTCAATTTCAGGTAACATTGATATAAAACTACGGTTTCTATAGTCCAAGAAATAAAAACTGGAGATCGGTTTAAATATGGGGGCTATGATCAAATACTGATGGACCGTATACTCACATTTTCGAGCACACCTCTTTGTGGTGCTAAAATACTGTCCAGATTTCCAATTTCAAATCAAATCTGGAGATCCGGCTCTATATGGGGCTATATTTAATAAACCATGGACCGATACTCATACTTATTCGGCATACCTCTTTGTGCGTCTTAATAAACTGTAGATCCAATTTCCAAGCAAATTTGGATAAAAACTACTGATCATAAGCCCTAAGAATAAATCAGCCCAAGAAGTCCTAAAATACCTTAGATTTCACATTTCATGCAAATTTGGATTAGAAAACTACGGTTTTTTATAAGGCCCAAATGACCCAATATCGGGATGTCGGTTTATATGGGACCTGATCAAACCTATGGACCATCTTCGAACTGGACCGATTGTTGACCTGCTGGCAGATTCAAAAGCTGATTTTTGGCGAAAATTCATCACGATTGCCTTTCATTATTGAACTGTAGGTTGATTACAACAGGACAGACGAATGGATATACCGTTTTTAGAATCTTCTCGCCTGATCAAGAATATATATACTTTCATATAGACTCTCGAAAATCGATATTTCGATGTGTTTACCAAACGGATTATGACAAACTTATTACATCCCCCGTCACGTATTCACTATGGTGGTGGGTATAAAAATCATTGGCGCCAAATCATGAACATTTTAACCATTATCCGTAGTTCATCTTACTATTTTGGAATCGTTTGAAATTTTTCTTTTTGCGTTTAGTTCATATTGACTTAGTGTACGGTCATTAGAACGTTATACTACATTTTAGTTCATAAATGTGTTTAAGGCATATCTTAACAAACGGAAAAATCGCGAAGAGATTAATAAAATTTATACAAGAAATATTTTTTTGTGCGAATAAAAAATTATGAAAATGTATTAAGTATCTATAGAATTTTTCAGTGTATTATGGTCTTCGAATTCCTACGACATCGCATGTTGACTTCCCCTTATTGCAATATTCTAGTATGATGATGGCATCAAGCATAAAGTTTTTCCTTTCAATATAAAACTGTAACCAGTTGGATTAGTTGGAAATGGCAGTTATGCTATTTGCTTTGGTGTTTTCAAAAAGCATCGTTTTTTTTTAGTTTTTGTTTAAATGACTACTTGGCTGGACATCTTCGTCTCTCCCAACTTCGATCAGCCTAAGTATAATGATGTGGTTGGCGCCATGGAAACACAAAACAAAAGCCACGGCAAACACCATCATGCATAAGTGTGAACATCATAGGCATCTTCCATGCAGAGCCACAATTAAATTGCGAGTTCCAGCCACTCATCTTTTCAATGGAGTGAAAAATCCTTCTGCTCCTAACTGATGCACCATGTGGACCCAAAGTATCCAAACGTCTATGGTCGATACCAGCAACTCATTATTATCCATTACCCTCTCCTCATGCCATTGAGTATAGCAACAATTTTCGATTTTCTCCACTGGCTCTTTCGTTGAATGAATAAGCATTGCGCCAAAAACTGTCGTAAATGA
Organism: Haematobia irritans; assembly: GCA_003123925.1. Taxonomy (NCBI): domain Eukaryota; kingdom Metazoa; phylum Arthropoda; class Insecta; order Diptera; family Muscidae; genus Haematobia; species Haematobia irritans. Next base: position 27,102 of record PGFW01004336.1, read on the forward strand.
AGATGAGTTATTCTAAAGTGGAATGGCCCATCACTTCATTCGGGATTTAGCTAGTGCACTGTCATAAAATGGGGTAG
>PGFW01004337.1:5964-19289 GCA_003123925.1 Haematobia irritans
TGGCGAACATGGAATAGAGCAAGTACTTTACACATATCCTGCTTGCAGAACTGGTAAATAGTACTGACAAGATAAAGTGAAAAGAGTATGTACTGCTAGTTAATATCTGCTTACCATAGACTATGACATCTGCATCACTTTCCTCACTGAAATTTTGGATCTGGATTGGATCTACTTATAACAGACAGGGCTGAGATATTCAGTGAACAAGCAAGAGGAATTAACTCTATTGTTTACCATACAATCTCGACACCCGCATCAAATTTCCTTGCTGGAATTGTTGCATTGAATCTACTGATAACGGCAAGTTCTGACATATTCAATGAACAAGCATGAGGACTAAACTCTATTGATCAACCAACAGCAGAGAAAAGGGCGCATCAAAAGAGCATGATTATTAAATAAAAAGCAAGGGAGCCACCGTGGTGCAATGGTTAGCATGCCCGCTTGCATACACAAGGTCGTGGGTTTTCGAATTCCTGCTTCGACCGAACACCAAAAAGTTTTTCAGCGGTGGATTATCCCACCTCAGTAATGCTGGTGACATTTCTGAGGGTTTCAAAAACTTCTCTAAGTGGTTTCACTGCAATGTGGAACGCCGTTCGGACTCGGCTATAAAAAGGAGGTCCCTTGTCATTGAGCTTAACATGGAATCGAGCGGCACTCAGTGATAAGTGAGAAGTTCACCAATGTGGTATCACAATGGGCTGAATAATCTAAGTAGAGCCTGATACATGCGGCTGCCACTAACCTAACCTAAATAAAAAGCAAAGGAGATATGACACAGATTTCAAAGTAGACCTACCAACTTATTCCAAACATCATTAACTGGATAAATAGACCTAGTAAACATTTGGAACCTATATCCATGAAAATACGGAAGGTAGTAATATTTGTGACTCTGTCATATTGAGGAAGACGAAGTGAAACAACACGCTCGTTTTTTATGAACAACGTAAGAGAAGGAATATCTGAGTCGCAGGGTCGGACGAGAGCTTCTTCGAAAATTGTAAATCGTGTCGAAGGCGCACTTAAGGAACGTAACTGGTAGGATCTATCGACTACGACGACGAAGCTAGCAGGAATATGTAAAGCAAAATATGAGAATTTCTAGATAGACAATCAGAGAACTGCCGAAGAACGTAGCATACGCCCAAGTACTTTGCGCATATCCTCCTTTGAGAGACCCGGTAGGGAATAATGCTGGCTAGACAAAGTGCAAAGAGTGTGTACTCTCCGACTTATTAACCATGGGAATTTTGGTGCCTATATCCATAAATACAAAATACGGGAGGTAGATCTATTTGTGACCTCTGCCATATTGAGGAAGATGCAGTGAAACACACGCTCAAGTTTTCTTGAAAAACGCAAGAAAAGGAATATATGCGTCAGGGTCCAACTAAATCCTTTTCGGTTTTACAATGCCGAGGAAGTTTTTTTCCGAGATTACGAAGAAGCTTTTTTCCGAGATTACGAAGAATATTGAAAACAATACTGGTACAAGAATTTTATAAAGGACAGGGGAGTAGACAAACGAAAAAAATGCATAAGCGTTTCCGGAGAATTTTCAAAAATTAGGAATGCCGAATTCTTAATCTTTTACGAGAGTATATAGGACAGGGGAATAGGCAAAGAAACCACTGACGAATGCAGAAAATGCTAAAGTGGTTCCGGGGAAATTTCAACAATTACGAACGCCGAACCCCTATTCTTTTACGAGAATATATAGGGCAGTGGATTAGACAAAGGAAACATTGATGGATGCAGAAAATGAATCCCAAATCCGAAGTAATAATAAAGCGGTCCCGGGGTGGTGGATCTTTTGTGGGACCAATAGGTTAGGTAAGGTATAGTGGCAGCCCGATATTTCGGACTCAGACTATTCAGTCCATTGTGATACCACAGTGGTGAACTTCTCCCTTATCATTGAGTGCTGCCCTATCTTAATTCTATGTTTAGGCTCAATGACCATAGGGACCTCCATATTATAGCCGCGTCCGAACGGTGTTATCGTTGGGTTGAAACCATTAGAGAAGCTTTGAAACACTCAGAAATGTCGCCAGCATTAGTAAGAGGGGATAATCTACATCTGAAAATTGTTTGGTGTTTTGATCGAAGCTTGAATTGAAGCCATGATCCTTTTGCATGCAAGAGGGACATTTCAATTATTGCGCCATACGTGGCTTCCTGGACCCGCAAATAAGAGTGCCATATTCACTACCAACGTTAGGTTTCAACCCGATTTTCTTACGATTTTCTTGATTTCAGTCTTAAAAATATGGTCCAACTTTCTAAACTTTAACTAACTTTTCAGGGATCTTTGGGAATTACGCTGCAAGCAATACCTACAAAATGCTGCAACACACACAACGTTATGTCTACCAAGATTGGGTACAATCGGAAACAGAACTGACACGCGAACGAGGTCTTTGGGGTCCCGAAGGATGTTCAACTCTGGACAAATGGATTTTGGATACTACAGAGGGTCCACATCGTATGCGCAAGAAGACAATGCGTAATGATCTCTTCTATTTGCAATATCCCTATCGACCCGAGTTGGAGATTCCTGATAATCGTCAATTAAAATATAAAGTCGCTACAAGTTTTGATAGTAAAATCTATTACACCCATTGTCAACAACCCCCAAGGATATTATGTGAAACGGATTCCTTGACACAACAACAATCATTGCAACATCAACATTCCGTAGATGCCAATCAATTGATAAAGACATCAACGCATCAGCATACACATCCACAATTGCAAACATCAAAAAGTGAACCAGGTGGGACAGCGACAACACCACCTCAATCCCCCAATGAACATCGTTTGGCTCAGACACAAGAGTCGGTGGAGGGTAACATCAGGATGATGACGAAGAAGATGAGGAAATGTCCAATATGTCCGACGAGACATTCCTAAGACTTCTGGAGGAGCAGGAGAAGATCTCATTTATGTTTCGTTGTGCTCGCATTCAAGGTCTGGATACATTTGAAGGTCTCCTATTGTTTGGCAAAGAGCATTGTTATATGTTTGATGGTTTTACTTTGCTCAAGAATCGAGAGATTAAAGACATTGCACACTCTAACCACCGGGGGCATATGATCCGATTATACCAAATTCAGGAGGTACCACACGCCAGCATAAACTGAGACAATGTTCAAAATTTTCCTATGAAGAGATACGTGAAGTTCACAAAAGACGTTATCTTTTTGCAGCCTATCGCTTGGAGGTATTCTCCGAGGATGGTCGAAATTATTTGCTAAGTTTCCCCAGAAAGTAAAGGAATACAGGTGTATCAGCGTTTTATGGCTCATGCACCGGCGATTAATATAATGCACAGCAATCGGTGGCTGGGCAAAAGAGGACAGCAAGTGTGGAACAAACATCGGTATTATTTAGCAGTTTTAATCGGGGAAACTTCGGTGACTCAAAGATGGGTGGTAAGTATTTGCAGAGAAATGAGTGATGGATGCTGGATTAAGTAATCGTCTTTTTCATGTTTTTTTCCCCACAGCGGTGGTGGAGATTTCCAACTTCCAATACCTAATGCATTTAAATACATTTGGCTGGCCTTCCTATAATGATCTCATGCAAATCTTGTATTCCCTTGGATATTAAGCCGATTATGATTCGAGAGTTAGAATTTCAGTAATCCCAAAACATTCCGAGATTTCTCCAAACCCATGGGGGCCCAATCTGAAGAGCGTTTGGAACAATTCAGAAACGATTTAAGGTAAATGTTGACAAAGTATTGTTTTTTTATATGAAACAAAATGTTCAAAAAATTTTCTGTAGGAATAAAATTAAAAAAAAATGTCTATAGAAAAAAAAATTTTCATAGAAATAAAATAAAATAAACTAAAATAAAACTAAACTAAAATAAATAAATAAAATAAAATTATAAAATAAATTTGACAAAATATTCTATAAAAACAAAATTTTGAGAAAATGTTTCCACAGAAATAAAATTTTTACACAATTTTCTATAGAAATATAATGTTGACAAAATGTTCAATAGAAATAAAATTTTGACAAAATTTTCTGTAGAATAATTTTTTTTGTAAAATTTTTTTCTATAGATAATTATGTCAAATTTTATTTCTATACAAAAATTTCTCAAATTTTGTTTGTATAGAATATTTTGTCAAAATTTATTTCTATTGAAAATTTTGTCAAAATTATATTTCTATAGAAAATTGTGTTCAAAATTTAATTACTATAGAAAATTGTTTTGGAAGATTTTATTTCTATAGAAATTTTTTGCAAATTTTACATTTTACTTTATTTCAATACAAATAAATTTAAAAAAAAAATTTGCAAACATTTTCTATAGAAATAAAATTTTTGCAAAAATTTTCTGTAGAAATAATTTTTATAAAATTTGTTATTGAAATAAAATGTTGACAAAATTTTTCTATAGAAATATAATTTGTAAATATATATATAATAAAATTTAAAAAAATATTCCATAGAAACTAATTTTCTTAGAAATTAAAACTTAAAAAAAAAAATTTATAGAAAATAAATCTTCAAAAAATTTTTGGAATATTTTAAAAAAATGTATTCTATAGAAGCAAAATTTTGCAAAAATTTTCTATAGAAATAAAATTTTGACAAAATTTTCTATAGAAATAATATTTTGACAAAATTTTCTATAGAAATAAAATTTTGCAAAAATAAATTTTTTATAAAATTTGTTACAGAAATAAAATTTTGACAAAATTTGTCTATAGAAATAAAATAAAAAAAATTCATAGAAACAAACTTTTCTATAGAAATAAAAATTTACAAAAAAATTTCTATAGAAATAAATTCTTCAAAAAGTTTTCTAGAATAGTTTGAAAAATGTATATTATAGAACCAAATTTTGCAAACATTTTCTATAGAAATATAATGTTGACAAAATTTTCAATAGAAATAAAATTTTGACAAAATTTTCTGTAGAAATATTTTTTTTTGTAAAATTTTATTTCTATAGATAATTATGTAAAATTTTATTTCCATAGAAAAATTTTCTCAAAATTTTGTTTGTATAGAATATTTGTCAAATTTTTATTTCTATTGAAAATTTTGTCAAAATTATATTTCTATAGAAAATTGTGTCAAAATTTCATTACTATAGAAATTGTTTGGAAGATTTTATTTCTATAGAAATTTTTTGCAAATTTTACAAAAAAAACTTTATTTCAATACAAATAAATTTTTTATAGAAATAAAATTTTGCAAAAATTTTCTATAGAAATAAAATTTTGCAAAAATTTTCTGTAGAAATAATTTTTTTATAAAATTTGTTATTGAAATAAAATTTTGACAAAATTTTTCTATACAAATAAAATTTTGTAAATAATATATACAAATAAAATTATAAAAAAAAATTTCCATAGAAACTAAATTTTCTATAGAAATAAAACTTAAAAAAAAATTTCTATAGAAATAAAATCTTCAACAAATTTTTTGGAATATTTTGAAAAAAAATTATTCTATAGAAGCAAAATTTTGCAAAAATTTTCTATAGAAATAATATTTTGACAAAATTTCTATAGAAATAAAATTTTGCAAAAATAAATTTTTTAAAAATTGTTACAGAAATAAAATTTGACAAAATTTGTTTATAGAAATAAAATAAAAAATCCATAGAAACAAACTTTTCTATAGAAATAAAATTTACAAAAAAAAATCTATAGAAATAATTCTCAAAAAGTTTTCTAGAATAGTTGAAAATGTATTTTATAGAAAAATTGTGCAAAAATTTCTATAGAAATAAATATATATAAAATTTTTTATAGAAATAAAAATTTTCAAAAAAATTTCTATAGAAATTAAATGTTGACAAAATTATCTATAGAAATATATATATAATATATATAAAATTTTAACAAAAATTTTTATAGGAAATAAAAATTTTCAAAAAATTTTCTAAAGAAATAAAAATTATGATAAATTTTTTGACAAAATTTCTATAGAAATAAAAATTTTGACAAATTTCTTATAGAAAAAAATTTTTTGATAAAACTGTCAATCAAAATAATTGTTGAACAAATTTCCAAAATTTTTTATTGAAATAAAAATTTTTCCAAAAAATTTTCTATAGCAATAAAATTTTTGCAAAAAATTTCTATAGAAATATTTTTTTTTAATAAAATCTATATAGAATATAAATTAAAAAAATCTAATAGAAATAAAATCTTTAAAAAAGTTTCTAAGATAGCTTTTGAAAAATGTATGCTATTAAGAACCAAATTTTGCAAAACTTTTCTACTAGAAATAAAATTATATTATAAAATTTTTTATTAGAAATAAAATTTCAAAAAAATTTCTATAGAAATAAAATGTATGGACAAAATTATCTATAGAAATAAAAGTAAATAATAAAATTTTGAAAAAATTTTTTATAGAAATAAAAAATTTCAAAAATTTTCTTAAAGAAATAAAATATTATAAAAATGTTGACAAAATTCCTTATAAAATAAAATTTGACAAAATTTTCTATAGAAAAAATTTTTTTGATAAAACTGTCTACTGCTTGCAAATAAAAATTTTGCCACGAAATTTTTCCAAAATTTTTATTGAAATAAACTTTTCCAAAAATTTTCTATAGCAATAAAATTTTTTGCAAAAATTCTTCGATATAGATAATATTTTTTTTATTAAAATTTTATAGTAGAAATAAAAGTAAAAAAAATATATATTTTAGAATAAGAATTCTATAGAAATAAAATCTTTTAAAAAGTTTTCATAGAAATAGCTTGAAAATGAATTTTGCAAAAATTTTCTATAGAAATACAATTATTAGAAATTTTTTTATAGAAATAAAATTTTGACAAAGATTTTCTAAATGAAAAAATTATCTAATATACAATTATTTATCGGAGCTTTTGAGACAACTCGATAGAGCCGTACGGTAAAACTAGGAAAAACACCGCTGAATGTTACGCGTTCTAGAATTGTTGTTGTTATCCTTGGAGAACCAGTTTCTGTAACAGTTGTTCCACATGGTTGATGTAAGTTGACTGTTAGAAAAATAAGCATTGTTCGACTGTTCACCACTTAGTGTAATTCTACAAAAAGTTAGCTTTCTAAAAGAATAAATTTTCGTTGTTGCTTGGCATTACTATGTAACAAAAACGAAATAAAAAAAATTAGATTAAGGGCCTTCGAAGGTTATATGGACCATAAGATGATGTTACAGTGGGAGAAAAAGATTGATTCAATTTGTTTAACAGGAAATTTTTCCCAAATGTTTTTCTCCATAAGAGTTAGCTTAAAGCGGCCCAAAATTGAGGTGTCATCTTCCCAGCCATGATCGATATACTAAAGGCGGTTGTGGGAAAAGGTTTATTTGCGCCGAACCGAAACATGTCATAGTCCAGGCGTTGTATAGAATTTATGTCTGGCGTTTTCTTTCAGATGGCTCTATTGAACCATGTTCCTTTAATCTATATCTGTCCATAAAGCTACGTAAAAATAATGTATAATTAGATTATAATTACATTTGGACGTCAATTTGCCTGTTTCGTATCAGGCTAACATGAAATATAAGAAATAAAATTATATATAAAATTTTTTATAGAAATAAAATTTTGACAAAATTTCTATAAACAATAAAATTTTGACAAAAATTTCTATAAAAATAAAATTTGTGCAAACATTTTCTATAGAAATAAAATTTTTCCAAGTGGAAATCAAATTTTGCAAACACTTTCTATAGAAATAAAATTTTACAAACTTTCTATTAGACATTTTCTATAAGATATTACTTCTTTTATAAAATTATTTAAAACATTAAATGTTTATAATTTTTTTTTTATGAGAAATTTAAAATTTGTAAAAAGAAATTTCCTATAAATATGCAAATTTTGACAAAATTTTCTTACCTATAGAATAAAACTATATATAATTTTTTATAGAATAAAATTTTTCAAAAAATTTTCTATAAAAATAAAATTTGCAAACATTTCGTTTCTATGAAATAAAATTTTTTGCAAAACATTTCTATAGAAATAAAATTTTTTCCAAAAATTTTCTATAGACATTTTCTATAGATATACATTTTTTATAAAAATTACTTAAAAATAAAATTTTTATAATTTTTTTTATTTAGTAGAAATAAAAATTTTGACAAAATTTTCTTATTAGAAATAAAAAGTTGTGCAAAAAATTCTATTATAATATTGCATTTTGACTAAAATTCTATAGAAATAAAATATATAAAATTTTTTATTCCGTATAGAAATAAATTTTCAAAACAATTGTGTCTAGTAGCAAAAAATATCTATGTATAAAATTTTTTTGAGCAAATCTTTCGCGTATAGAAGACATAAAATTTTCTGCAAAACAAAATGTCGGTGTAGTGACCTAATAAATTTTTCCACAAGAGCTTTGGGTGCGTTGTAGTTAGAAGATAATAATTGTGTAACAAGAATTCTTTTCTATAGAAATATAGACATGTGACAAAATTCCTGTATGACGAATTTTAAAAAAATTTTGCGAAACTAGGTTGTCTAGTGTCGTTTAAATAGAAGATTTTTCGCCAAAAACAATTTGTTAAAAATTATACAATGTTTCCAATTATGTTGCTTATAGCAAATAAATTTGGCATTCAACAGATGTTTTCGTTTATAGAGAATATAATATTCTTGCTGTGCTGAACAAATGTTTCTCTAGCTAGATATCACTTAAGTAATTTTGCAAAAATGTGTCTTATGGAACATCAAATATTTTGCAAAAATTTTTTAGGAAGAATAAAAAATTTATTCCATATACTTTGGTTAATTAGAATAAAACCTACTTGACAAACATTTTTCTTTAGGAAATAATAGCTTCTTTCGCAAAAGTACTTGTCAATGAGAAAGTAATTGTTGTCTAGGCTCGAGAACACCTTTGTTGTTATAACTACCAATATCATAATTTATATGGTTTAATATATATTCAATAAGAAATATAAATTACTCAAATAAATTTAAAATGTTGAACAAAATTTTTATAGGGATAAATAATTTTTATACATAATACATAATAAAATTTGTGCAGGAAGCACTTTCGTAGTAGAATAAAGATTTATCACAAAAATTGTTCTTATAGACATTTTCTTAGATCATGATAACTTTTTTATTTATATAATATTTAAAAATAAATTTTTTATAATTTTTTTTTTATTAGCAAATGAAAATTCTTGACAAAAATTTTTATTAGCGAAATAAAATTTGTGGCAAAAAAATTTTCTTCCTATAAATATGCCAATTTTTGACAAAATTTTCGTATAGAAGATAAAACTATATTAAAAAATTTTTTTATGAGAAAATGAAATTTTCAAAAATTTGTCTTATTGAAAAAAATCTATATAGAAATTTTTTGGACAGAGAAAAAGTTTTGCTATTAGACGATAAACCCATTTTTGCCACAACAACCACCACTTTTGGCGTCACCTACACGTAACTAACCGGACACTTTTCCAAAAATCCCTTTCCGTAGCTAGAGTACATAAGGAGTTCGGTGTGGACAGAATGCCTTCTCTCGTGTAGGCGCTACGTCACAATTTACACACAGGACGGGGCTGGAGCCCAACAGAATTCCCGCGCCCGCGGGGGTGGGCGTCTGCCGCCTATCGAGCGAAATAAAAGATTGTGGCCCTGGCAAACGAATTGTCTATCGGTTAATAAAAGTTTTTGCAAACACACTTTTAAAGAAAAAAAATCTTTCCACTATATTTGTTGATAGAGAATAAATTTTTTGACCAAATTTTCTATAGAAATAAAAGTTTGCAAACAATTTTCATATAGAAATAAAATTTTCCAAAATTGTTCTATGGAAATAAAATTGCAAATTCGTAAAGAAATAAAATTATGTCCATATCATTTGTTATAGAAATAAAACTGTTGACAAATTTTTCTTTAGGAATAAAATTTTGCAAAAATTGTCAAGTAGAAATAAAATGTTGTAGGCTGCGAAAAACCTTTGTTGTAGTACCTACTTCATTTAATATTCATTAATTTATATCGGTTTTAAGCATGATTTAATGAACAATAAGAATTAAAATAAAACTAAAAGGTAAATAAAATGTAGACAACACTTTTTATAGTGATAATCATTTTTTGCATAAAAATTTCCAAATAGAAATACTAAAATTTTGAAAACATTTTTGTATTAGAACACTAATTTTTCCCGACGTTTATAAAAGTTGTTATAAAAATAAAATTGTGACAAAATTTTCATAAAAAAAAATTGCAAAAATTTTCTTATAGAAATAAAATTTTGATACACGCTCAACGTACCGGGCGCCCCCCCGCGCGGGCGGCGGGGCGCCCCGGCGGGGCGCCGGCCATGCCGCCCGGGTCGGGCGGCGGGCCCTGGAACGTGTACCGCGCCGACTCTCGGGGCATCGTTTGTAATGAAAGAAAAGGAAAAAACTATTTTGCTTTAAAATTAAAATAAATAAAAATTAAAATAAAATAAAAATAAAATAAAATTTAAATAAAATTAAATAAAATTAAATAAAAGTAAATAAAAATGTAGACAAAATTTGTATAGGGGATAACAATGTTTGCCACATAAAGATTCCTAGAAATAAAATTTTGCAAACAATTTTGTATAGAAATAATTTTTTGTTTATAAAAGTTGTCTATAAAATAAATTTGCAAAAATTTTCCATAAAAAATTTGCATAAAAAATTTTCGTACTAGAAACTGAAAATCTTTGCAGCATTGCTGTAATGAAAATAAAAGAAAAAACCTTATTTTGCCTTATCCCAAAAATTCTCTTCCCCATAAAACAGGAAGTGGGATATCCCCATGTTTGAGACGCCACGCCTATCACTATGGCACCCATTATTCATCGCCATGATTCGGTGGCCCCGGCCTGGCGGGGTCGGCCGGTCCGCGCTGTGTGGAGCGCGCGTCTCGCCCTCCGCCACCGGACAAAGGGGTGTGGGGTGCGAGCATGCGGCGGGTGGGGGGCCGCCGCGGGGTCGGCCCGGTGGGTGGGGGGGGGGGGGCGGGGGGGGGGGGGGGGGGGGGGGGGGTGGGGGGGGGGTGGGGGGGGGGGGGTGGGCGGGGGGGGGGGGGGGGGGGGGTGGGGGGGGTGGGGGGGGGGCGGGGGGCGGGGCGTGGGTGGTGTGGGCGGAGTGGAGGTGGCGGTTGGGGTGGTGGCGTGGGTTGGGGTGGAGGAGCGCGGATGGGTGAAGGCCGGGCGAGGAAAGACTGTGGTGGTGTGAGGGTGTGGAGGCGGAATTTGCGGCATTTGTGCGGAGTTGGCCAGGAAACTGATCGCGTATGCTTTCAACCAGCCCTGAAAGGAAGCCTTGGGTTATCAGCTTCCAAATTCACCCATCATGGCTGATGTCAGAAGGATGCGATACCTGAATTTCCTCTCCTCCCCGTGCAATTTTCCGCTATAACTAAAACCCTTTCAAAATAATATTTGATTTAAGGTAAGTCCGGGTCGCATGAGATACGATATGTATCTTAATTTTAATTCATAATTTAAAATGTAATTCTGTTTTAGGTACCAAACAAAATTGGTGAGACCTTGAAAACTGGATGTTGATCATCTGCCTCGATGGGCCAAAGGCGTTTCAGGACGGCAGATCTTCGAGGAGTTTTTATGCAGATCACATCGTAATGCCTTAGAGTTGATTATGTTAGTCAAAATTATACATTTTGGTAAGTTAGAGCCTATTGACTCCTCGGTACACGGAGGAATAGTACATCTGAAAAGAACTTTATTTTATTTTATTTATCTGGGGAAACTGAGAATATTTTGCCAGAACTTTCTGGTTGCTTGTTAAGAGTTTTTTCCTTTCGTTTTCGCGGAAATATAATGTTTTAATTTTTTCATTATTTACAGTGGGATCGATTAATTGTGTGTTGGTCACCAAACAGCAAGGGTCCCCGATGCTGTCGAGGCTAGTCAATTGTTTCCATCATTTGTTCTTTATGAAGGCCAATGTGGATATCTTACAAGTGAGTGTTTCTTATTAGACATTTTCTGATTTTAGTCCTTTTTGTACTTTACTCTCCCATTTTTTTTTCTTTCCACAGGCCATTGATGTATCCTCTAAAGAAAAAGATGCCACAATTGTTTCCATTAATAACTTGTGGCTCAAAGTACCCAAGGCAATGTTTAAGCAAACCCCACTTCCGCCAAGAAGATGTCGGCTCATCGTTCATTCCGTGTGACTTTAAATAGATCCGGCAGTGTTTAATACTAGGGGGCAATACCAAACGGTTTACAATCGGATGTTTATTCCTTCGCAAATTTGCGACTTAATTTTGAAGCCGAGGGCCTGCCAACCCCATAAAGGAACTCCTTAAGAGGGCCAGTGCGGGGTTCAAATTTTAGCAGACCAGATAAGACTTGTTGTTTTGGGCGATGTGGGCACAAGTGGAACAGAAAAAGGCGTCTAATTAAATTGAGGCGAAAACCTACGTACAGGACGTGAAGAAACTTGGACATATTTCTACACTGAAAGAAAGAATTTTCATGTACAATTTAGAGTCAACTTTTTTGACGATTTAGGCTATGGGAAATTACTCACATTTTTGTATTACTGACTTTAGCATCGTAAAAGATCTTCGTGTTTTTTTCCAGGTCATGATGCCTACCATCCTCCTATACCAGAATACAATAGCCTGCGGGCTTGGTGGCTGCATCACTCTCTGCGGTGCTTCGGCGGTCCTTTACGATACAGAATGTGACTTCTTTCGTTCTCCGGAAAGCGAGAGTCTGCTCAAATGTAATTCTGCGGTGAATTCTAACATAGTTGCATGCCCCAATTCCAAAAATGCATTTATTTACAGAGCCGGGCATAACCAGTCTCTGTCGCATACACAGATTTTGGAAATTTGTGATCTGCCGATCGCCAAAAGGTAACAGTAAACACATTACCCTACATTGGTCACACCGATTCCGTAACGGCTGCTTGCTGCCACGTGCACAGGGCCTACAATGTATCGTTATCAAGCGATCTATGAGGATGGTACAGCTATTGGTCTGGGACCCATGGGACCAGATTATACATTTGTCCCGTACAAGATTGTCCGCTGGACATGTGGCAGGGCGCGCGGGATGTGGGTGGCTGCAGTGGCCTGTATAAGATGAGCTAACTGGTGATGATTTGGCCCACATGGTCCGGCAACATGGTTACATGTATGGTCGATAAAATGGTTGAATCCTCCTTGGCCACAGTGAATACTTGCGGCTTGGCCAGTGCCGATCGGTCATGCAGGCAAATATTATGTGTGCTTTTCACAGGGGTAGGATTCGGTCGAGTGGGATCCACAAACATGTTGTTCATGACTGAGCATCACAAGATTCGCGTGTTGTAG
>PGFW01004342.1:8399-24084 GCA_003123925.1 Haematobia irritans
TGAAAATGTACCGCGCAATGACAAGCCTATGTTAAAGTGACGTCAATTCCATACGTTTGGCCAGAACTGGGACTGGTCCATACAATCAGGGATAGTCCTGTAATGGTCCCGTGGTTGTGGTCTATTCCCGTAGGAACATTTTCGCGAAAATTTCTATAAATTATGTGAATTACATTATTTTCACTTCAAAAGTTGTATTTGTTTATTTTATAAGAAAGGGACAAGTAAGTAGTATGCTTCATTGTGTTTTTTTTTGTGGTTTTCGTCTTTTTCAGTGTTGCAGTCTATTTACATTGGCTTGTGTGTCCACCAATCTATATATAATTTATTTGTTCGGTTATGCTCGGCAAAGGCTGAACATTAACGTAAAATTTTAGACCTAATTCGTTTTATATCTGTTCGGAGAGGAGGACCTCCCCTTTGCCCAAAGTTTGGAAATTGCAACAAAGGTTTCCGATTTGCTTGAATATTCACGAGGTTATTGGTGGCGGCGTGTAGAATAAAGATCCGATTATTTTATTCTTTATCGATAATGGTTGGGAAAGCTTCCTCAGATTTCGATGCAACTCTCTGAATCTACTTGAAATTTACTTGGAAAGGGAGAGAGAGAGTGCTGGGAAAGTAGTGAGTAGTACCTGTAGGAGCAAAGTACTTAAATTTTTAATATTGGCACAGGCCAGGAAAGCTCCTTCCTGCACTAAGAGTACATCCACAAGCACTCCTCATTTAATAGAGTCTCCCGTTTTATTTTGTGGTTTGACTTCACAATAATCCGATATGCTTTATTGTTAGGGTACAAGAATTTTCAATCGTAGGAGATTCAGCGATAAAACCTTAGATAACCATTGTCGGAACAAGGTATCCGGAACAATTTATTACCGGTTTATACAATTTATCAATATCGGTTGAGAAATTTTTTTTATTACTTAATTGTTCGTGAAAGATAGGTTGACTAGCTTAACCAAAATGTTCCCTTACAAATCGCCTGACCCCCGACCGCATCCTGAGCCAATTCTATCAAAAGTGTATTCTATAAAAACTGTTATTGGTGTTGTGAGTATAAACGATATAGTGCTTCAATTGTATGTATTAAGAAAAAAGTATGCCTACACTGTTAGGAAATATGTTTATGTCATATGTTCGCGATAAAACAACAAGTGTTTCGAGGCCACAATTTAAACCAATATATTTAGTGCAACATGTAATGTCCTAAACTACACACAAATGTTGAGGACACATATGTTAATGGTTTAATTTATGTTTGGGGCATGAATTTTCAAATAAAAATAAAGTATAAGTGAAAACAAATATAAATTTACAAATTTCAGAAGCTAATGTCATGTTTGATATTTTATTCAGAGAGCGACAGGAGAGGGAGAGTATGAGAAGAAATAGAGATGAAACCGGACAGAGTTAACGAAAAATACTGCACATAACACAGCGAGAAATAAATCGAGAGCAAATTCTTTTCTTCGAGTAGTTATTCTGAAAACTCGTTTAAGTTAGGCCAAAAAATATCATTTGGATTGAGTCTAAATATTATTGATTAAATTGAATATAGAATGAGTATTCGAGAAAGAGAATATAATTTCGAACTTCGGAAGAGAATAAATTTGAAAAAAAAACAACAGCGTGTTTTCGCTTGAGAGCAGCATTTATGTATGTCTGGACATGTGTTTTGTTTCATCTTTTGGCATATGGTCAATTTTTCCTGGGTTCGTTAAAGAAATCGGAACGTCGGAGTAAGATCAAAATATATCAGCAGGGAATAAAAAAAAAAACGTTGAAAAGATATCAACATTAAATATCAACAACACGAAAAGGCACTAACAACGTTCTTACAGTTGGCGACAGTAAATGAAAAAGGAGAAATATGAAAAAACAGTAAAATTGGTATAAAAACAATTTTAGTCCTCTTTTAAATAAGTATTCCAAAGGAGTTGCGGACAACCTTCAAACATACAACAGCGGCTAAGTTCGAGTTTGCAGCTAAACAATGAAACAGCTATTTATTTTCATTTTGAAATAAATTATTAATAAAAAGTACAGGCAAAAACAGGGTCGAACTTACCACTTAAAAATGATTAAGTACAAACATAAGTTTTAAATGCATTAAAATGGCAGCTTAAATGCTAGTAAAAACGTTCACGGCCGATTATAAATTTATGTGTATATTAAAATTATTTATGTTGTTTATAACGCCTCCATTCCTCTTTTTTTGTTAGCAGTTTTTTGAATTCCTTCCAAAATTTACAAAACTTTATTATACCAAAACAGTTTTTTTGCCAGAAAATTTTTATTTTTGCAATAAAATAATATTTTATCTAAAAGCTCAGTCCTTTCTGTTGACTGAATATTTTGCCCATTTGAAATTTCATATAAAAGGTTAATTACGTATAAATATGAAATGTGCAATAATATAATATATAATACTATAATCTCTCTTTTGGACTGGTCCATACACACCAGGGACTAGTCCTGTAACGGTCGCGTGGTTGTGGTCTATTTCCCGTAGGAACATTTCGCGAAAATTTCTAAAATATATGTGAAATTACATTATTTTCACTTCCAAAAGTTGTATTTGGTTTATTTTTATAAGAAAGGGACCAAGTAAAGTAGTATGCTTCCATTGTGTTTTTTCTTTTGTGGTTTTCAGTCTTTTTTGCAGTGTTTGCAGTCTATTTACATTGGCTTGTGTGTCTAGCAATCTATATATAGATTTTATTTGTTTCCGGGTATGCTCGGCTGAACCAATTAACGTAAAATTTTAGACCTAATTCGTTTTTTATATCTGTTCGGAGAGGAGGACCTCCCCTTTGCCCAAAGTTTTGGAAATTGCAGCAAAAGGTTTCCGATTTGCTTGAAATTCAGGGTTTATTGGTGGCGGCGTGTAGATAAAGATCCGTTATTTTATTTTTCGATAATTGGTTGGGGAAAGCTTTCAGATTTTCATGAAACTTCTCTGATCTACTTGAAATTTACTTGGAACGGGGGAGAGAGAGAAATGTGCTGGGAAAGTAGTGTGTAGTAACTGTATGGAGGCAAAGTACTTAACTTTTTAATATTGGCACAGGAGGGAAAGCTCCTTCCTGCCACTAAGAGTACATCCACATCCTTCCATTTAATAGAGTTCTCCGTTTTATTTTTTTGGTTGAACTTCACAATAATTCCGCATATCTTTTACTGTTAGGGTCAAGAAATTTTCATGTAAGGAGATTCAGCGATAAAAACTAGATAACTCATTGTCGGAACAAGGTTATCCGAATTCACATTTTATTACCGTTTATTACAATTGTTATCAAATATCGGTTGGAGAAATTTATTTTTATTATCTTAATTTTCTGTGAAAGATAGGGTTGACTTAGTTAACCCAAAATGTTCCTTACAAATGCCGACCCCGACCCGCATCGCTGAGCCAATATTCTATAAAAAGTGTATTCTATAAATAGAACTGTTTACTTGTGTGTTGTGGTTATAAAGATTATTGTGCTTCTACATTGTTTGTATTACAGAAAAAAGTGCTACACTGTTAGAAAATATGTTTTTCAATGTTCCGATATGAAACAAAAGTGTTTCGGGCACACATTGGTAAAACACAATATATTAAGTGCAAACCATGTAATGATTCCTAAATAACACAAATGTTTGGGACACACAGAATATGTAATAGTAATTAGTTTGGGGCATGAATGTTCATAAAAAATACGTGGCGTAAACAAAGTATAAATGTTACAAATTCGAGAAGCTAATTGTCATGTTTGATATTTTATTTCAGAGAGCGACAGGAGAGGAGAGTATGAGAAAGAATAGGATGGAAACCGCGGAAGTTGGTTACGAAAAACTACATTAACACTAGCGAAGAGATGGAAAGCGAGAGCAACTCTGTTGCTGTAGGTAGTTTTTCGAAAAACCGTTAGTAGGCCAAAAAATACATTTGTATTGATCTAAATATATTTTAGAATGAATATTAGAATGGAGTATTCGGAGAAGAAGAATAAATTCGGAACATCGAAGAGAATAGACATTTGAAAAAAAAAAAACAGCATGTTTTTCGCTTGAGAGCAGCATTTATGTATTGTCTGGACATGTGTTTTGTTTATCATTTGGCATATGGCACATTGTTTCTGGGTTCGTATTAAAAAGAAATCGGAACGATGTGAGTAAGTCAAAATATTGCCAGGGCAAAGGATTAAAAAAAAAAACGGTGGAAAATATACAAAAAATTAAAAGGTCTTTACATAAGATAACAAGCACTACACGTTCTATTAGAGTTCGGGACAGAACAATGAAAAAGAGGAAAATAGTGAAAATACAGTAAAATGTATAAAAACAAATTTTAGTCCTCCTTTAAAATAAGTTAGTCCAGAAGGAGTTCGACGGACAACCTTCAAACATCAACAGCGGCATCTAATTCGAGTTTGCACTAGAAACAATGAAACAGATTTATTTCTTTGAAATAAATTATTAAAAAAAGTAAAGGCAAAAACAGGGTCATTATACCCTTAAAAAGAAATAATACAACCGATAAGTTTACAATTTGTTAAATGCATTTAAAATGGCAGTTAACATGCTAGTAAAAAACTGTTTCACGCCGTATATTAAATTATATGCTGTATATATTAAAATATTTATGTATGTTTTATACGACGCCTCCACATTTCTTCTTGTTAGAGTTTTTTGAATTCTTCCAAAATTTCAAACCTTTTATACCAAAAACCAGTTTTTTTTCAACAATTTGTATTTTTGCAATAAAAAAATAAATTATTTTATCTAAAAGCCTCCAGTCCACTTTCGTTTATCTGACTGGCTAAAATCTTTAGTAGCCCACATTTTCGACAATCTTCATTATAAAAATTAATTATACTATAAAAAAATGTGTCAAATAAATATATATAAATTATAAATGGGAAATTTAATACATTTCTTCAACATTTATTTTTATTACAGAAAAAAAGGTGCAAGAATCTAAACAATTTCGTGGAAGTGAAAAATTATGTGGAGGGAATGTGTCATTCCTTCTTTGGGGAACAATTCTTCCAAGCATATAATATTTTTGGGCTCAAAATGCTTCCAAAACATAATAATAGGTTCACATAAAAAACAAACTTATTAATGTTTCGCAGAGTATCCAATACATATATGTGCTTCCTGCAACAATATGTTTTGGAACATAATTGTTAGAGAACGATTCGTTTGAGGGTGTTTAGAACTAAATAAATAACGTGGAAAAAAGAGATCTAATGAAGAAGCAAACTATCCAGAAAATAAAATAAAAAGCAAGTTTGAGCTACCTCAACGCTTATTCCCAAGATGTTTGTTTGTCTATAATTTCGGTTGGAGAGAAAGAATTGTTTTTGCGTGTCCTTTTCCCTATTAATACAAACAACTTTAGAAGCAATATAAAACTTTTATTTCCTTTTTCAAATTTGATATGCTTTAGTTTCGAACGGGAACACTATTCACATAGTAGATATCATCTGACGAAATAAACGCAACGAGTACCTATATTGTCTGTCTTATAACAATGTAGAGGACAAACACAAGAGCCTTGAAAGAAAATTTCAATTTAAAGTAAAACAAACCACGTTAGTGCTAACGAAGATGCCGACTTACCATTATAACTTGCACAGTAATCCCGTCGATTTAGCGTCGTGATTTGAGTTGCCGTAAATTTGAAGACTTTAATGCGAAAGCGACGTAAAACGAATTAAAATTGCTCATACTACTTCCTAAGTCCATTTAATTAATGTATGTATGTGCGTGTTACATAATAAAAAAACTTTCAAAAATAAAGCTTAATTCAGTCTTTTATATAAACAAAAAATAACAAATTTATTAATTATAAGAAGATGTCGGAAGCTTTAAAAAATAAGTTCATAAACAAATGAACAAACGGTTTACGTTGTATACGTAAAAACATCGCACTTCGACAATTGCGTTATATATGCCAATATCAATAAAAATTTGAGACGTTTTCGGTAAGAAATTTGCAGAAAATAAATGTTTCGATGTTTCTGCGTTGGTACATTATTTCACTCAATGGATAGGCGATTCTAATAAAGCTTAGCAAGAAAATCCGACGTAAATCAAGTTGGATGTACAAAAACAAATTTGACTTCGCTTAATCGAAACAATGTGAACCGAGGCGACGGAAATCGAGGGATTGCTGTAAAACTTATGGGTAATACAAAATTTTGATAGAAATTTATATAGGATGATATGACATTAGTATTTTATTGAACTGAAAAGTCAGTCTATTTAAAAACACCCAAAATAATTTTTGTTTTATTTTTTTCGGGAAATGATAAGCTTTCTTTCGTCAAATCACCATCCTTTTTCGTATTATATTAGTACTCTGTTATTGTGTAAAAAGTTAAAAAGTCTTCTTAAAAACTTTTTTACTTTTCTGTAACAATAGCTTTTGGATGATAAAAGTTCGAATTTTAGACAAATATTTAAAGAAAATTTACTTCAATACGAAAAACGTTTAATACTAATTTCAATGTTTGCGCGTACATAAATCGCGTACTTCCTCGTATGATACGTAGGCTCAAAAAAGTTCTGTTTATTCTTAATAGCCTCTTTGGCGTTAAGTTCGACATTTTAGCAATATAATTTATTACGAACGTTTGCAATACAATTTCACGTTTATCTGCGTGTATTCCGTTTAGCTGCACTTGTTCCACCTTTTTCACTAATTCATCTATTCGAGTCGCCTCTCTCAATGTTATAAATGAAAACACAGTGCATTTGTGCTGAATACATAATGCCATTGGTACACGCACATACATGCCAAACGGTGCATCCAATTGAAATGCTATGCCAAATGTTGATGATTATGAAGGGACAAACGCCATACAAACGCAACGACAATGGTTGATGATGTGTCGCTGGGGCTGCTGGGAGGCGTCGGAAAGTCTTGGCAATAACTGCCACATTATTATTGTGAAGAGCTGGCCATTAACGTTAGCGTCATCTCGTTTTACTGTTGCGGTGGTGGTGCAGTTGCATTTTGCATTCTTTTCGCTGCATTCATTTTCCATGGAACCAGAACCCCTGCGGCTACATGGCGGAAAATGAAATGCAAATGTTAATGTTTTGCAAGCAATGTTACAAATGCCTGGCTTGGTTGGCGTACGAAAGGAAAAAATGCTGGTAATGCTTTCAAGGGACAACTACTTTAACTCACAAGGATTATTTCAAACTATGCTAGGATCATTTCAATACAAACACTCGAACTCATGCGTTCTCTTGAAATAACATATGCCTCTGTTGATGTATGGAAGTTGGTGGATGGAAGAATGACGAGTGGGGGCTGAATTACAAGGGCCATTTGGGCGGTGAATTGCATGCACGCACAAATCAGTGGGTTACACTAAACATGGACTGAAAAATATGAAAACTGCATGCTATGGCAATAATCAAGGACACAAGGGCCGAAAGTGTAAGTAAAAAAACGCAATTAGTAAAAATCTTGCATTTATTGCCTTTTAAGGACTCATGCAAATGGCCTGAACTGATTTTATAATAGGGAATATTCAATGCAATGATCAAATCGTACACCAACAGAAATATAGTTTGGTCCGGCCGAGAGAATTCACTCCATAGATTAGAGGGTGCACGTGACATGAATATTGTCGTGATCACCGGCGTGAGTGACCAGATCAAAGCGCTTCCCCCAAACCCACTCCACTATCAACAAAATCGGTACCTTTGTTTGTGCATAGGATTCACGCTTCGCCTTCCTTAAATATTTCATCATATTTTTGTCTTTAATCACAAGAAATTAAATTGATCAATTCATTCCTAATTCAAATTTAAATTTTATACAGTGATAGTACTATATACCAACGTCAATCAAAAAATTAATATGATCCAATTAAATGTAATTGATACTTTTAATTTCTGTGATTGATTTTTATTTCAATTAAAAAAATTGTTAAAAAAAAATTTAAATGTTTAATTATTTTTGTTTTAGAATTCAATTACAATTTTAATTGGAAAAATCTTAGTGATATTATTTGTGTGTATTCGAAGAACTTAATTAATGTTTTCAAGAAGTCGAGCTAGATATATAAAAAATACCACAAGGTCGCCTTTTGCAAGGGCAATAGAGAGCCTATTGCAAGGGCAAATTTCATCCGCTCCGGTTACAAAACCACCATAAAGCAAAAACACCATACAAAATCTAGTCCTTATCGGTTAATAATTATATATAGCCTCTATATAAACCTATCCTCAGATTTGACTTGCGGAGCCTCTTGAAGGAACAAATTACATCCGAATCAGAATACATATTTACAGTCAATACATCCCAAATGTGGATTTTTCGGTGCCCACTTTTGAAAGGATTCACTGAACTGTCTCATCTGTTGGAATTTTGATCAAATATACACTGTTAGAAAAATATGTTTTTCAATGTCCGATATAAAACAAAATTGTTTTCGGCACGACTTCTCAAACGCACAATATATTATAGGTGCGACGAC
The DNA here is from genome assembly GCA_003123925.1 of Haematobia irritans. Lineage (NCBI taxonomy): Eukaryota > Metazoa > Arthropoda > Insecta > Diptera > Muscidae > Haematobia > Haematobia irritans. The sequence continues at coordinate 16,889 of PGFW01004342.1, forward strand.
ATGTAATGCTCCTAATAGCTAACCTTAAAGTTTTGGGACATCTATGTTAGATATGTAGAATAATTCATGTTTGGGGGATGAATTTTTCAAAAAATCATTATTGTGAATACATAACAATATTAAATTTACAAATTCGATAAACATACATATTGTGTGAATATTTATTCCAAAGCGAGCAGAGAGATATAGAGAAGAAATAGAAGAGGAAACCGAGAGTTACAGAAGATAGCAATGAAACACAGCAAAAGAAGTCAAAAAAAACAATTTCTTGTAGAAACCGAGCTTGATGTTGTCGGAAAACGTTTAATGATAAGGCAAAAATTGATATAGTTTAAGTTAAATATTATTTATATTGAATTAAAAGAATAATACATTCGAACCAAGAGAATAGACATCTTGAAAAACAAACAGCTTAGGTTTTCGCCTTGAGAGCAGCATTTTATGTATGTGTGGACATGTGTTTTGTTTATCATTTTGCATTATGGGCACAATTTTTTTTGGTCTTCTAAAAGAAATCAGGGTCTTCATAAAATAACGAAAGCACTATACTCTTTTTAGAGTTGGGACAGTAAAATGAAATAAGGAGGAAATAGTGAAAAATTACACAGTAAAATGTAAAAAAACAAACTTTAGTTCCTCTTTATTAAAAGTAGTCCACGAGGAGTTGACGGACACCATCAAATATAAAAGCGGGCATTAAGTTCGATGTTTACAGCTAAAAACAATTTAAAAAGTTTATTTTCTTTAAATGAAATTATTAAAGAAAAATAAAAGGAATTTTTAGAGCGATGGTGTTAAATGCTAGTAAAAAACTGTTCACTCCTAAAATAAATTTATGTTTATATATAAAATTATTATGTATGTTTATACTCGACTCCACGTTCTCTTTTGTTAGTTTTTGAATTCCTTTCCAAATTTTAAAGTTTTGTACAAAAACAGTTTTTTATTACAAGATTGTTATTTTTGCAAAAAAATAATATTTTATCCAAAAATCAGTCAATTTCGTTTATATCAAGCACTGTTACTGACTATAAATCTTTAATAACGCACATTTCGAAGTTTCATTTAAAAAAAAATAATATAGTATAAATATAAATGTTAAATTAAAAAAAAAACAAAAAAAAGTTTCGGTCGGAGCAGGGATTGAACCCACGACCCTTTGCATGCAAGGCAGACATGCTAACCACTGCTCCACGTGGCAAACAAATGTATGTTTCTGTTAAATAATGTTATGTTTGCATAGGCTCGTGGGCGCTGCAAACTATGCTATATAAATGTAACTTATAACGATAATTATCTACTGGTGACTATAACAGCTACGTAGCCCAGTGGATAGTGTGTTGGCTTACAAAACTGGTATGGATCCTCGGTTCGATTCTCCGTGCAGGCGAAAGGTAAAATTTAAAAAATTTATAAAAGTGAATAATTTCTTCAACATTATTTGTATTACAGAGAAAGGTGCCAATAACCTAAAAAAATTTCGTGGAAGTGAAAATTACGAGTATGTTAGGGAATGAGCACAATCGTGTTTGGGAAAAAGTCTTCCAAGCATATAATATTTTTGGCTCAAAATGCTTCCAAACATATAATATGTTCACATAAAACAAACATATTAATGTTTCGGCAGTATGCAATAATATATGTGCTTCCTGCAAAATATGTTTGGAACATATGTTAAAGAAGCGATTTTTTTTGAGGGTGTAGGAAAAGATTTGACCACTTTTAATTTATCAAGACCTAATTCAAACCCATTGTAACTGCAGTGAATCCTTTCAAACTTGAACACTCTGAAAACGGGACACACTCAAATTTTGACAAAATTAAGTCGACCGTCGGATGTTCACATCTGAGAGGTTTCACTGTATTTGGCCTGTAAAAAGAGTGGAGAGTTAAAAATTTGCTAAGTATGCAGAATCCCAAGCCTCAATTTGCCTAAATGATACATTCCGGAACTTTTTATTTTGAATTCCGGAGTTTTTCGGGATTCCGAAAAAATAATCCAAATCAGATAAACTTTTTAAGATTATTAATATATTGGTGTTTTCATTCAGTATAAAGGGAGCCACCGTGGTGCAATGGTTAGCATGCCCGCCTTGCATACTCAAGGTCGTGGGTTCGATTCCTGCTTCGACCGAACACCAAAAAGTTTTCAGCGGTGGATTATCCTACCTCAGTAATGCTAGTGACATTTCTGAGGGTTTCAAAACTTCTCTCGGCTACAAAAGGAGGTCCCTTGTCATTGAGCTTAACATGGAATCGGGCAGCACTCAGTGATAAGAGAAAAGTTCACCAATGTGGTATCACAATGGACTGAATAGTTTAAGTGAGCCTGATACATCGGGCTGTCACCTAACCTAACATAAAGGACCATTAGATCAATGTCGACTGTGAGAGATGATGTTCATCTGCAATAAAATATACGCGATCTTGTATATCTGATGAAACTTTTGAGGCCTTTATACTTTTAATAGATTACTTAAAACGATGAAGTATAAACGAAAATCCTTAAAATATTTTGTTGAGTACGAAAGCAAAATGAAATAGTGTTTAATTTATTTTTGTGTTCATATTTTTTTGTTCAGTAGCAGTTTGAAATTGCTTTTTAATTTACTTTTATGTTCTTTTGTAACGTTTTTTGTTAACAAAATTGATTTAAACCAAATTTGCTTAATGCACTACAATTTTGTGATACTGTGGACAGTTATTGCTCAAAATATTAAATTCTGGGACACCGGGATTCAATATTTTGAAATCCCGAATACCGGGATTTACAAAAATTTATCCCGAATGACATCCCTACACCGTACGTTTACGCTACATAAGGATTCACAAAAAAATTTTCCAAATTAAGTCTTACTTGAGTTAAAAAAAAAAAAAATCAATAAAAAACAAATTTTTTAACTGAAACAAAAATCAAATTAATAGTATCAATTAATTTTTTAATCTGGGTACAATTAATTTTAATTGGATACTGTCATCTTCCTTGATTGAAGACATTTCAATAAAAATAATTGGCATCAATTAATTTCGCGATTGAAGACAAAAAAAATATTTGTAATGAGAAACAAAAACTCGATTTTTAAACTTTTTCAAAATTTTCGATTTCTTAGAAATTTGAAGAAATTGACTTTCGACTATTCGATTTCTCAACTTTCTAAAAATTATAATAAGTCGACTTTCGACGTTTACCATAATTGACAATACCATTTTCGGCTATTTGTTAATTTTCACCATAAAAGACCCAGCAAAAAAATTTGAATTTCTTTCTAAACCATTACCTTAACGTACATCCAAATATGATCATTTCACAATAATGAAAACTTCACAAAAAATATATGAAAAGTGATCAATTCAAAACGTCTCTATGTAGAGATACAAGTAGAAAATATTATTTCTTTATTTTTTTTTTAATGAAATAAGAAATACTAAAATATCGTTACACTTAAAGAACTAATGCGAAATATGTTAAATGCTGCGGATGCTTAAAAAGATGACCTTGCACCCTATGACAAACCCACATAAAATTCAGTGCTTCTGAGCCAATTTTGCATCACTTCCGGATCCAAATAAATGTTTCCTTTCAATTGAAATTTATCTGCACACACATATGTTTGGTGTCCGACCACAGTTTTGGTGTCCCCATTCTAGTATAGAGCAAAGAAAAAATGCATATAGGTCTTAAACGTTGTAGTTTTATTTTCATGCATATACATTAATAAATATTTTAACCTTTGAATATTCCAAATAGTTGAGACTTACAAGCAAAACAGAAATCTAGATTTAAGACGAACGAAGGTCATATAATTTCAATGTTGACTGAGGTCTACAGTACCTTTAAGGACAAAAGATTGTATGTGCTCCAAATGAAAAATAAATAAAAAAGAACTTTTGAATGAAACTAAGAACTGTTCTCAAGTTGATATGTGCAGCAATGCCGTCATCAGATGAGAGTTAGAATAGGAAGAAGCTTAAAAGAAGAAATCAAAGAGGATTGTATTGTGAAGTATGAATAGTATCCTGCCGTGTTGTAATTGCAAGGGAGTGCTTTGGTAGACTCCTAGCATAGAAATCGGCTGGATAGCAAACCAGTAAGACTTCATCAGTGTATATACAATTCATTAAAGAACTTTTAATTATCATGATGTTTTTTAGAAGATTCTATCTTCTCTGTTTTTTTCTTCTATTTATTTTGTTTTCCTCTGTCCTCCTGCAAACAGTATCACTTTTGTGAAAAAAAAAAAATCTTTTCATAAGAGTTACTATGCAAACTTTGTATGTTAGCTTTTATTACACCAGCAAAAATAACAATGATCTGTAAAAAGTTCTAGAGGTCTGATAATGCAAAAATTGAAAAGTCTCACAACGTTTTTATATATAACGCTGCACAATGGTTCCAAATCTTTTTTTTTTTTTTTTTGAAATAACGGATAAAGTTATCAACATAATTTTCATAGAAACCGGTTCAAAATTGCGGAGTTGCCAAATAAAACAAAATTTCTTACCACCGAGGTGACCAACATTCAACGCCTACATGTCAGCCCGTGGACCCACTAGGTACCCACAAATTTGCAAACTTAGAGGAAAACACCTCAGCTTTCATAACAAAGAAAAAATTATGTTGATATCTGTTTAAAAGTTGAAGAATTTTTTCCAAAAAACGAGATTTAGCACCGCTGTGGGCCGTGAACTAGCCGGATTTATTGAAGGCTGACTTTCTATGGGTTGGTGGTTTTTCTGGAAGGAGAATTCAATAAAGTAAACCCGAGTTTAATTTACTGATTTGTATACCCTCATGATATTAAAACCTTACTTGATCTACACTTTTACTGAAATACAATTATCAGAATAATCATATCCAAAAGTTTTGCCTCAAGTTCTTAGAATGAAACAGGTTCACGAGTAAGTTGTGAGTCACACTAATGGCAACGTCGTGCGTGTGCGTGATTAACAAACCATATGTCGTGCGAGTCACGAAAATAATATCTTTATTAAGAGTTTAATAATGCTGTCGATTTTAAACATGCTCATGCACCCAGAAAAAAGTGCCTTGGAAACTAATGGAAAAAAAAATATTATTTTATTTATTTATTTATTTTATTTGAAAAACCACACAACACGATTTACATCTTATAAGTGACACAATTTAGTTTAGCCATTTTATTTCCATTAAGTCAAATTTTTGTGTGAAATAATAAAATTTACTTGTTTCAGTAAAAAAAATCCTAAACTGAAAGCAAAAAGAAAAGGAATAGTTCATAAACTAGAATATGGCATGGAATTTTACTAATACTGTTTTCTTCGCGCGATATAATAATTTACTACTGAACAAAAACCGAACTAAAACCAAGTTTCCTCAAATTTAGTAAAATTTCTTATAAAATGATAATTCTGACTACCTTTATTGTAGAAAGCTTATCATACGTACGAATAACACTTAGCATGGAAAAAAATATTTTAGTTCATTCGTACTAGGAAGTATTCAATCCTTTCAAAACGTAACACACAAAAAATATCTATTAATTTGATTGTCAATACAATTAAAATTATGTTTAAATTTGAGCTAACAACGTATTTTGTAAATACAATTACGATTTTAGTCACTTTAGCAACTAATTTTGTTATATCAACAAACATTTTGTTATATCAACAAAAATTTAGTTGAACTTCAAAATTTTCTGTAACAACAATTTATTGTTAGCTCAAAAATTATAATATTATTTTGTGTGAATGAAACACATTCTTAGAATATAGTAAATTTCCTATATTTTTTATGTTATCTACCTGTACCTGTCATCGATGTAATCGATATATATAGTGCATGAGCAGGATTTTTCCGTCGTGAGTGAGTAAAATATTACTCACTTGCACACCTATAGTTCTAATAGTTTGGACAAGATTGGTTAATGCTGTCTATGTGGTGGTCCTACTAAATTATTCCATTATTTTATTTATTATTATTAATATAAAATTATTAATATTAAAGTGTAAATTTACACCTTCAATGACAAGATCGTGTTGAAGTGACCGGTTCCTTTCATATATTTAAACCAGAACTGGGACTGGTTCATAGACACTAGGTACTAGTCCGGTGACGGTCATGGGGTTCATACATTTCCCGTATGTCTCTCGAGTATGTCCATCTTTAAGAGGTATTTTGGAAACACAGATTTTCAGAAGCGAAGAGACGATTGCAAAAGATTTATTCATATTTTTACACTGATGGTTCCAAATTTTATAGACAATTTTTTTTTTTCAAATTATATTGACAAAGTCCTAAATCCTCATAATGTGAGCCACACGATATGCTTCCTTGCATTTGTGAATATTACTAGATGTAATAAAATCGTGAACTTTTAAATGTTAAGGCATTAAAATCGGGTGGATCATATAAATCGCCCCACATTTCCTTGAGTGTACTAAACAAACTTCTGCCATCGTTCAGCTAATGCCCATCCTTACTTGATCCAAGTCAAGAAACAAACCCCGCGATAATTCTACACTTTCACCACAGACTGCATATTAATGACGTGAAATGTCACGTGCTTCTGGTTTTAGTAAAAAACCTCTTCAATTGAGCACGGGTACGAGTGGTTAAAGCTATGCTCAACCTCCTACATACAAAGTCACATCGCACTTCCTTTATATAGAGCACGGATGATGTCGTGTGGTACTTGGAGTCTTGGTGGTCTACACTGTTAATGTCACTGGAGATAATAGTATGGCAGGGCCACAACACAAAAACATAAACAACAAAAAAAGAAAATCAATATTGGACGGACCTTCTAACATTCCTCATTGTAACCTCGATGTCATCATCAATTGCAATATCGTCTATGCATGGCTTGTGTTGAATACAATAGCAGTGGGATTATGCTCAAGGATATTTAGGACTTATTCATTGTCGGCCAGTATGATGATGAGCCACAAAATGTGAATAGAGCTCTTGACATTCAATTGAAATAAAATGGCTGATACCATTGCGACTTCAACAACATATAAAAAGTTAGCAAAGCTATCTGGAATATTTATGATGTGGTTATCACATAAGGCAGACCAAAGATTTAAACTCGAATTGTACTGCAAACAGCAAGTCATATAACCCTAAATGAATATATATTCATACGTTCCTGAATGAAATAGTGGACAAATGAATTTGGTTTACGATACAAACGACTGCCAGAATATAGCAGAGTAGC
>PGFW01004342.1:25507-38930 GCA_003123925.1 Haematobia irritans
AAATTTTCCATGTAAGGAGATTCAGCTGATAAAAAATAGATAACTCATGTCGGAAACAAGGTCTATTCCGAATTCACATTTTATTGTTACCGTTTATTACAATTGTTATCAAAATCGGTGAGAATTTATCTTTTATTATCTGTAAATTTTCTGTGAAAGATAGGGTTGACATACAGTTAACCCAAGAATGTTTCCTTACAAATGCGACCCCGACCCGCATCGCCTGAGCCATATTTCTATAAAAAGTGTATTTATAAATAAAACTGTTTACTTTGTGTTTGTGGTTATTAAAGATTATTGTGCTTCTACATTGTTTGATATTACAGAAAAAATAGTCTACACTGTTTAGAAAATATGTTTTTCAATGTTCCGATATGAAACAAAATGTGTTTCGGGCACCATTGGTAAAACAACAATATACTTTAAGTGCAAACATGTAATGATTCCTAAATAACACCAAATGTTTAGGGACACACATATGTTAATATGTAAAATAGTAATTATGTTTGGGGCATGAATGTTCATAAAAATAATATGTCGTGAAGCGTAAACAAAAGTATAAATGTACAAATTTCGAGTAAGCATATATTGTCTATGTTGTGATATTTTTATTTCAGAGAGCGACAGAGAGGAGAGTATAGAGAAAGAAATAGGATGGAAACCGGGAGGTTGGTTAACGAAAAATTGACATTAACACAGCCGAAGAGAATGGGAAAGGAGAGCAATTTCTGTTGTTTTAAGTTAGGCCAAAAAATTGATATTTGATATTGATCTAAATTATATTTAGAATGAATATTAGAATGGGTATTCGGGGAGTAAGAAGAATAGACATTCGGAACATTCGGAGAATAGACATTTGAAAAAAAAAAAAAACAGCAATGTGTTTTCGCCTTGAGAGCAGCATTTTATGTATTGTGTTGGACATGTGTTTTGTTTATCATTTTCATTATGGCACATTTGTTTCTGGGTTCCGTTAATTAAAAAGAAATCGAACGATGTAGTAAGTCAAAATATTCAGGCCAAAAAGGAAAATTTAAAAAAAAAAAAAAAAACGGTGGAAAATATCATAAAAATTTACAAAGGGATCTTTTCATAAAAATAACGAAAAAGGGCACTACACTCTTCTTTAAGAGTTCGGGACAGCTAACAATGAAAAAGGAGGAAAATAGTGAAATACAGTAAAATGTATAAAAACAAATTTTAGTTCCTCTGTATAAAATAAGTTAGTCCAGAGGAGTTCGACGGACACCTTCAAATCAACAGCGGCATTTAATTCGAGTTTTGCAAGCTAAAACAATTGAAACAGTTATATTTCTTTGAAATAAATTATTAAAGAAAAGTACAAGGCAAAAACAGGGTCATTTTTAGAAAAACACGATAAGTTTTAAATGCATTTAAAATGGCAGTTAACATGCTAGTAAAAAACTGTTTCACGCCGTATATTAAATTATATGCTGTATATATTAAAATATTTATGTATGTTTTATACGACGCCTCCACATTTCTTCTTGTTAGAGTTTTTTGAATTCTTCGAAAATTTTCAAACTTTTATCCACCAAAAAACCAGTTTATTCTTACAACAAGTTTGTATTTTTGCAATAAAAAAATATTATTTTAAATCAACAAGCCATTTCTTATACAGTCACACTTTCGTTTATCTGACTGCGCAAATCTTTATAGCCACATTTTCGACAATCTTCATTATAAAAATTAATTATACTATAAAAAAATGTGTCAAATAAATATATATAAATTATAAATGGGAAATTTAATACATTTCTTCAAGCATTATTTTTATTACAGAGAAAAAGGTGCCATAACATCTAAACAATTTCGTGGAAGTGAAAATTACGAGTATGTGAGGGAATGAGCACAATCGTGTTTGGGGAAAAGTCTTCCAAGCATATAATATTTTTGGGCTCAAAATGCTTCCAAACATATAATATGTTCACATAAAACAAACATATTAATGTTTCGGCAGTATCCAATAATATATGTGCTTCCTGCAACAATATGTTTTGGAACATAATTGTTAGAGAACGATTCGTTTGAGGGTGTTTAGAACTAAATAAATAACGTGGAAAAAAGAGATCTAATGAAGAAGCAACTATCCAGAAAATAAAATAAAAAACAATTTGAGCTACCTCAACGCTTATCCCAAGATGTTTGTTTGTCTATAATTTCGTTGGAGAGAAAGAATTTGTTTTTGCGTGTCCTTTCTCCCATATAATACAAACAATTTAGAAGCAATATAAACTTTTATTCCTTTTTCAAATTGATCCTTTAGTTCGAACGGGACACTATTCACAGAAATATCAACGCACGAGTCCTATATTGTTGTCTATAAACAATGTAGGACAAACACAAGCAGCTTGAAAGAAAATTCATTTAAAGTAAACAAACCACGTTAGTTGCTAACGCAAGATCCAGACTTACAATTTATACACTTGGCACACGTAATCCCGTCGATTTACGTGTGATTTGGTTGCCGTAAATTTGAAACTTTAATGCGAAAGCGACGTAAAACGAATTTAAAATTGCTCATACTTACTCCTAAGTCCATTCTAATAATGTATGTATGTGCGTGTAGCATAATAAATATACTTCAAAAATAAAGCTTAATTCAGTTCTTTTATATAACAAAACAATAACAAATTTATTAATTTAAGAAATGTCGGAAGTTTTAAAAATTAGTTCGATAACAAATGAACAAACGGTTTCGTTGTATTAGCGTAAAAACATCGCACTTCGACAATTGCGTTATATATGCCAATATCAATCAAAATTTGAGAGTTTTCGGTAAGAAATTTCAGAAATAAATGTTTTCGATGTTATCTGCGTTGGTACATTATTTCACTCAATGGAAGAGCGATTCTAATAAAGCTTAGCAAGAAAAATCCGGACGAGTAAACGAAGTTGGATGTAAACAAAAAATTTGACTCAGTTAATCGAAACAATTGAAACCGAGGCGACGGAAATCGAGGGATTGCTGTTAAAACTTATGGTAATACAAAATTTTAGATAGAAATTTATATAGGATGATATGACATTAGTATTTTATTGAACTAGAGTTAAAACCAAAATGTTTTATTCGAAATGATACTTCTCCAAAATCATCTTTGTTAAATCTTGTTATGGTAAAATAAAATCTACTTCCTGTCAATCCGGAATAAAAGTTCGAATTTAGCAATATTAAATTAAATCAAGTTTCATTTCAAGTGTTTTGTTAACATGATAACTTTCTGCGTAAATTTCGTCCAAATCCCTTCCTTATTTCGATTAACTAGTCTCGTTTTTGCTGTAAAAAGTAAAAAGTTTCTAAAACTTTTTACTTTCTCTGTAACAATAGCTATTTGGACGATAAAGTTCGACAATTTTAGACAATATTAAAATAAATTATTCAAGAGAAAAACGTTTCAATACCTAAATTTTCCAACGTTGTATTTCTTGCGTGTCCTATCTTCCTTGTTATTTTAGTGCCACTTGTTCCACCTTTTTTCATAATTCATCTATCGAGTCGCCTCTCTCAATGTTATAAAGAAACACAGGCATTTGTGCTGAATACATAATGCCATTGGTACACGCACATACATGGCCAAACGTGCATCCAATTGAAAATGCTATGCAAATGTTTGATGAATTATGAAGGGACAACGGCCATTACAAACGCAACGACAATGGTTATGAATGTGTCGCTTGGGGCTGCTGGGAGGGCGTCGGAAAGTCTTGGCAATAACTGCCACATTATATTGTTGAAGAGCTGCCATTACGTTAGCGTCATCTCGTTTTACTGGTTGCGGTGGTGGTGCATTGCATTGTTGCATTGCTTCTTCGCTGCATTCATTTTCCATGGAACCAGAACCCCTGCGGCTACATGGCGGAAAATGAAATGCAAATGTTAATGTTTTTGCAAGCAAATGTTACAAATGGCCTGGCTGGCTTGGCGTACGAAAGGAAAAATGCTGGTAATGCTTTCAAGGAGAACTACTTTAAACTACAAGGATTATTTCAACTATGCTTAGGATCCATTTCAATACAAACACTCGAACTCATGCGTTCTCTTGAAATAAGCATATGCCTCTGTTGATATGGATCTGGTGTAGTGAGAGGGCGATGCGAATTACGAAGGGCCATTTGGGCGGGTAATTGCATGCAGCACAAATTCAGTAGTGGTTACACTAAACATTGGACATGAAAAAATATGAAAAGTGCATCTATGGCAATAATCAAGGACAACAGGCCGAAAGTGTAAGTAAAAAAACGATTCGTAAAAATCTTGCATTTATTGCCTTTTAAGGACTCAATGCAAATGGCCTGGAAACTGATTTTATAATAGGGAATATTCAATGCAATATCAATAGTACCCAACAGAAAATATGTTTGGTCCGGCGCGAGAGATTCACATCCATAGATTAGACGGGTGCACGCTGACATGAATATTGTCGTGACCACGGCGTGAAGTGACCAGATCAAAGCGCTTCCCCCAAACCCACTCCACTATTCAACAACATCGGGTACCTTTGTTTGTCATAGGATCACGCTTCGCCCTTCCTTAAATATTTCATCATATTTTTGTCTTTAATCACGAAAAATTAATTGATCCAATTCATTCCTAATTCAAATTTAAATTTTATAGTGATAGTACTATATCACCAACGTAATCAAAAAAATTAAATATGATTCCAATTAAGATGTAATTGATACTTTTAATTCTCTGTGATTGATTTTTATTTTCAGATTAAAAAATTTGTTAAAAAAATTAAAAGTGTTAATGATTTTTGTTATAGAATTCAATATTACAATTTTAATTGAAAAATCTAGTGATAGTTTATTTGTGTGTATTCGATAGATATTTAATTTAATGTTTTCCAAGAAGTCGAGCTAGATATATTAAAAAAAATACACAAAGGTCGCCTTTTGCAAGGGCATAAGAGCCTATTGCCAAGGGCAGAATTTCATTCCGCTCCCGGTTACAAAACGCACGATAAAGCTAAAACAACCATACAAATCAGCTTATCTGGTAATACTATTAGCCTGTAATTACCTGTTAATTAATTGCGGAGCCTCTGATAAAATTACCGCAATCGAATATATTTAATCAATATCGTATTTCTCGCTAAAGATTTCACTAACTTCTCCTGTTGGAATTTGTGTACATCTTGAAATGTTTCGATATGCGATAATACAATTTTCGCGATTAACCACGAATATATATTGTGCACACATATGCCTCCTAAAGCATCCATGTAAGATGTTTTGGGACATCTATGTTAATATGTAGAAAGATTCACTGTATGGTGCATCTGTAATGTGTTGTCATAAATAGAGCAATTATTTGAACAAACATATATCTAAATTTAATTTCGAGCTAATCATAACCATTGAAATGTCGTGAATTTCTTTCAAAGCCTGAAAGTATAGAGAGAAATAAAGGAACACTCGAGACGTTGACAAAATTAAGTATCATATAATCCCATGCAAAGAGTTCACGTAAAGCAATTTTGTAGCCGCTGAAGTGTGAAAACGTTTATGTAGGCAAATGATGTTAAGATAAATATATAATTCTGATAAGATATGCAGAATCCAAGGAAGCATCGACAAAACTTATGTTGCGCTTGATACGGCAGCATTTTATGTCAGTGTGCATGTTTATTCGGTTTATCATGCTTTGGGCAATCCACAATTTTTTGGTCTTCAAAAGAACTCGGGGTTAAATATCGAACAGTCCATATACTTTTTTTAGAATTCTGGAAGTATATTTCGGGATGTGAAAAAATTACCTAATACCAAATTAGATAAACTTAATATTAACTTATGTTCCTTCTTAGTATAAAGGTTGACCACCGGTGGCATGTTGACGACATGCCGCTGCATATAAAAGCGTGGCTTAGTTCGATTTACATGCTAAACGACATCCAAAAAGTTTATTTCTTAAGAAATTATTGATAAAGGATTATTTAGCGATGAAGCTAGTAAAAAAGTTCCTTAAAGTATTTTGGTTGTATACTCGACTTCTTCTCTTGTTAGTTTGAACTTTCAAATTACAGTGCAAAAATAAGTCTGTTATTACAAATCTGAATTTTTGCAAAAATAAATATTCTTACTCGCTAAAAAGATGTCGTCATTTTCGCTTAACATAAATCGCAGCACTGTTACTGACAGAAAAATTTTACGCACCATTGTCGAAGATTATCATAAAAAAATCAATAGTATTAATAAGTTATAAACAAAAACTAATGTGAGCAGGGACTGAACACTCCGTTTGATGCCGGTCAACATTCTAACCTAACCTAAACCACTGGCAAATGTCATTAATGATGTTATCTGCAATTAAAAATGTTTATGTCTTGATATCTGGCTGAAACTATGGCCTTTATAAATTTTAATAGCATTACTAAAACGATAATTAGCTATGGTAAACTAAAACGCTCGTAGCAGATATTTGTTGCGTTTAGAAATGGTATTGCAAACTCACTTCTCGTGACAAAGGTAAACGAAAAAAATTTCGTAAAACGAAATTTTAACACTTTCGTTTGCATCATTTTTGTAAGAGTTATTAAAGAGAATTACTTGTTGTCCACATTATCATTCCAATAGTAAAACAATTTCGTGAAAGTTAGAAAAATTATTTCTATAGCTAGGGAATTGACACATTGTTTGGGCCCTAATCTTTCCAACGCGATATGAGTATTTTTAGCTTCTAAATGCTTCACAATTATAATATTCACAATGTAAGAAGAAACATTTAAGTTCGGATATGAATAATATATAATTGCTTTAAAATATTAAATATTTTAAGCATTCTTTTCGCCTGTAGGAAAGATTTCGACACTTTCATAGCGAATCAAACCATTGAACTGCAGAACCTTTACTTGACTGAACGGACCCAATGTGACAAAATTACATCGCGTATACTCCTGAGGTTCTACTGTATTGCCTGTAAATAGGTAAAATTCTGTGTTGCAATCCAAGCCTCAATTTGCTAATCATATATCCGAATTTATTTGAATGGTTTTGGATTCGAAAATAATCCAATAATAACTTTAAGATATATATGGTGTCTTCAGGTATGGGCGGCCCACGTGTAATTAGCCCGCCTCATACTCAAGTCTCACCTGCTCAAACAGAAAGTTTTCACTTAAGGATACTACAATCAGTATGCACGTGAGCAGTGTTTGCTGAGCGTCTCAGAACTTCTCTCGCTAAAGGAGTCCCGTCATTGGTTTACCCGCATGATATTCGCACCATATTTCAGGATAGAGAATAAATGTTCACAAATGTGACAAATGTACTAATAGTTAAATTTTGAAGCCTTAACATCGGGTTCTACCCTACACAACAAAAGTCAGACCATTAGATAATCGTTTGACTGTAGAAAGATGAATGTCATTCTGCATAAAATATCGCTTGTTATACTGAAATTTAGCTATAACTTTTTTTTATTAGAAAAAAGATAAAACTTTGTAACAATCCTAACAATTTTTTTGTGGATAAGTAAAATTGAACAAATTAAACTGGCTAAAATAGAAAAACTTTCGTCATTTCAAGTTTTTTGCTAGGTTCTAATTATTTGTGTCATATTTTTGTTCGTAGCAGTTTGAAATGCTTTTTTAAATTTACTTTTATGTTCTTTTGTAACGTTTTTTTGTTTACAAACATTGATTTTAAACAAATTTGGCTTAATGCACTACCTTTTGTGATACTGGTGGACAGTTATGCTCAAAAATATTAAATTCTGGGACACCGGGATTCAATCTTTTGAAATCCCGGAATACCGGATTTACAAAAATTTATCCGCGACATGACATCCCTACACCGTATACGTTTACGCTACATAGGATTCACAAACAAAATTTTCCAAATTAAGGTCTACTTGAGTTAATAAACAAAAAAAATCAATAAAAAACAACTTTTTTAACTGAAAACAAAAATCAAATTAATAGATATCAATTAATTTTTTAATTGGGTCCAATTATTTTTAATTGATACTGTCATCTTCTTGATTGAAGAGCATTTCAATAAAAATAATTGATGCAATTAATTTCCGGCGATTGAAGACAAAAAAATATTTGTAATGAGAAACAAAAACTCGATTTTTAAACTTTTTCAAATTATTTCGATTTCTTAGAAATTTGAAAGAAATTGACTTTCGACTATTCCGATTCTCCAAACTTTTCTAAAAACTATAATAAGTCGACTTTTCGACGTTTACGACAATTGACATACATTTCGGCTATTTGATTAATCTTCACCATAAAAAGAGCCCAGCAAAAAATTTGAATTTTCTTTCTAAACCATTACCTTAACGTACATCCAAATATGATTCATTTCACAATAATGAAAACTTCACAAAACAATATATGACACTGATCAAATCAAAACGTCTGCTATGTAGAGATAGCAAGTAGAAAAATTATTATTTCTTTATTTTTTTTTTAATGAAATATAAAATACTAAAATATTCGTTACACTTAAAGAAACTAATGGAAATAATCGTTAAATGCTGCGGATGCCTTAAAAAGAGACCTTGCACCCCTATCAAACCCACATAACAATTCAGATGCTTCTAGAGCCCAATTTTGCAATCACTTCCGGGATCCAGATAATGTTTTCCTTTCAATTTGAAATTTATCTTGCACACACATATGTTTGGTGTCCGACCACATTTTGGTGCCCCATTCTAGTATAGAGCAAAGAAAAAAGCCATTAGGTCTTAAACGTACTGAGTTTTATTTCATGCATATACATTAATAAATATTTTTAAACCTTTCGAATATTCCAATAGTCTGAGACTTACAAGCAAAACCAGAAATCTAGATTTAAGACGAAACGAAGGTCATTATAATTCAATGTATGACTGAGGTCTACAGTAGCCTTTAAGGACAAAAGATTGTATGTGCTCAAATGAAAAATTAAATAAAAAAGAAAACTTTTGAATGAAACTAAGAAACTGTTCTTCAGTTGATATGATGCAGCAATGCCGTCATGCAGATCGAGAGTTAGAATAGGAAGAAGCTTTAAAAGAAGAAATCAAAAGAGATTGTATTCGTGGATGTCAATGAATGAGTCTCCTGGGCCCGTGTTGTAATTTGCAAGGAGTGCTTTTGGTAGACTCCTAGCCAATAGAAATCGGACTGATAGCAAACCAGTAAGACTTGCATCAGTGTATATACAATTCATTTAAAGAAACTTTTACTTATCATGATGTTTTTTAGAAGATTTCTTAATCTTCCTGCTGTTTTTTTTTCTTCTATTTATTTTTGTTTTGCCTCTGTCCTCCTGCAAACAGTATCACTTTTGTTTGAAAAAAAAATCTTTTCATAGAGTTACTATGGCAAACTTTTGTATGTTAGGGCTTTTAATTACACGTCAGCAAAAATAAGAATGATCTGTTAAAAAGTATCTAGTAGGTCTGATAATGCAAAAATTGAAAAGTCTCACAACGTTTTTATATATAACGCTGCCAATGGTTCCAAATCTTTTTATACCGCTCCAGATAGGAATGGGGTCATATTAAACATTTTGTCATTCCGCTTTGTAAACATCGAATATTGATCTAAGACCCCGCCATTAAAGTATATATATTCTGGGTCGTGTGAAAATTCTGAGTCGATCTAAGGCATGTCGCGTCCGTCCGTCGTCTGTCGTGCTGTCCGTCTGTCGGCTGTCGCGTCCGTCTGTGGAAATCACGCTAACTTCCGAACGAAAACAAGGCTATCGCTTGAAACTTGGCCAAGTAGTTGTTATTTGATGTATGGTTCGGATCGGTATTGAAAATCGGCCATATCGCCCACGGTTTACGTATAGCCTCCATATAACGAGATCGCGCCAAATTTGGCTGGGGAGCTCCGAGGCAGCAAATTCATGCCGATCGGCGGTTGAAATTTGGTACTGATGTTAGTTGTATGGCCTCTAAAACCAATGCAAAAATTGGTCCATATCGGTGCGCATAATTATATTATAGGCTCCATATAACCGATCCCGCGATTTTTGAAACTCGGCGGAGCCACTTTGGAGGGCAATATTCCATAACCGCATCCGGTTTGCAATTTAGTACGTGGTGCTTAGTATACGGTCTCTAACACCATGCAGAAATTGGTTTCATGTCGGTCCAGTAATTATATAATAGCCCCATATAAAACCGATCCCCAGATTTGACCTCGCGGGCCTCTTTTAGGTGAAAAAATTTTTTTTTCATACCGATCCGGGTTGAAATGTGGTACCTGAATGTTAGTATACGGTTCTCTTCTAAACCATGCAAAATTGGTCTGCATATCGGTTCCATATTTATGATATAGCCCCATATAAACCGATCCGCAAATTTGACCGTCGGCGAGCCTCTTTGGAGGGGCAATTCTATGCCAAGATTCCTGTTGAAATTTTGGTACCTGATGTTAGTATACGGGCTCTAACAACCATGCAATAAAATTGGTGCAATATCGTTGCATAATTATATATAGTCCCATATAAACCGATCCCCAGATTTTGAAACTCGAGCTCTCTTGAGGAGCAAAATGTTCATGGAAGCCGATCGCAATTGAAATTTAGTACGTGGTGGTTAAGTATATAGTCTCTAACAACCTGCAAAATTGGTCCATATGGGTTTCATAATTATATTACTAGTTCCCCTATATAAAAGCGATGCCCGCAGATTTGAGCTCAGCGAGCCTCTTTGGAGGAGCGAAAATTCATCCCGATCCAGTTGAAATTTTGGTACATATGGTGTTAGTATATGTATCTAAACTATGCAAAATTGATCATATCGGTGCGCATAATTATATATAAAGCAAAGTCATGCGATGGCGGTTCGAAATTTGGTAGCATTTTGTCAAATATGGCCTCTAACAGCCACTGTAATTGGTCAATATCGGTCTTTGTTATATATAGCCGATGACTAATTAGATAACACAAAATTAGTCGCATATCGCCAAAAATATTCTACCAAAACTTTATTCCAATAAGAAAATTTTTGTCAAATTATTACTATAGAAAGTGTGTTGCAAATTTCATTTCTAATAGAAAGTTTTGTCAAACGTTTATCTTCTATAGAAATGTTTTGTGCAAAATTTCTATTTCCTAGAAAGTTTTGTCAAAATTTTATTTTTATAGAAAATTTTGAAAAAATTTATTTCTGTAGAAATTTTTGTCACACATGTATTATTTTCTATAATACAAAATTTTGTCAACATTCTGCTTCGCATAGAAAATTCTTGTACAAATTGTTATTTTCTATAGAAAATTTTTGTTCAAGTTTTCATTTCTATACGTATTTTATCGGCCTTTTTTATTTCGGTTTTAATATTATACCGCCCGTATGGGCTAACTTACAATTTTAGCAGACAGTGTTTTTAAAAAGTTTTGGCGATACTTTGCCATCGGCAAGTGTTATCGCAACCAAGTAATCGATTGTAGGATGACAGCCTTTAATAGAAGATTCGCTAGAAATCCATGTGGAGGGTTTCACTAAGATTTGCGCGGCTGGCGCGAACTTACGGCGTATATACTGTGTTTTTTTTTTTTTTGAAATAACGGATAAAGTTATCAAATAATTTTCATAGAACCGGTTCAAAATTGCGGAGTTGCCAAATAAAACAAAATTTCTTACCACCGAGGTGACCAACTTCAACGCCTACATGTCAGCCGTGACCCACTAGGTACCCCAAATTTGCAAACTTAGAGGAAAACACCTCAGCTTTCATACAAAGAAAAAATTATGTTGATATCTGTTTAAAAGTTGAAGAATTTTTTCCAAAAAACGAGATTTAGCACGCTGTGGGCCGTGAACTAGCCGGATTTATTGAAGGCTGACTTTCTATGGGTTGGTGGTTTTTCTGGAGGAGAATTTCAATAAAGTAAACCCGAGTTTAATTACTGATTTGTATACCCTCATGATATTAAAACTTACTTGATCACACTTTTACTGAAATACAATTATCAGAATAATCTATCTCAAAAGTTTTGCCTCAAGTTCTTAGAATGAAACAGGTTCACGGTAAGTTGTGAGTCACACTAATGGCAACGTCGTGCGTGTGCGTGATTAAAACAACCATATGTCGTGCGAGTCACGAAAATAATATCTTTATTAAGAGTTTAATAATGCTGTCGATTTTAACCATGCTCATGCACCCAGAAAAAAGTGCCTTGGAAACTAATGGAAAAAAAATATTTATTTTATTTATTTATTTATTTTATTTGAAAAACCAGCACAACACGATTTACATCTTATAAGTGACATCAATTTAGTTTAGCCATTTTATTTCCATTAAGTCAAATTTTTGTGTGAAATAATAAAATTTACTTGTTTCAGTAAAAAAAATCCTAAACTGAAAGCAAAAGAGGAATAGTTCATAAACTAGAATATGGCATGGAATTTTACTAATACTGTTTTCTTCGCGCGATATAATATTTTACTACTGAACAAAAACCGAACTAAAACCAAGTTTCCTCAAAATTTTTCTTATAAAATGATAAATTCTGACTACCTTTATTGTAGAAAGCTTATCATACGTACGAATAACACTTAGCATGGAAAAAAATATTTTAGTTCATTCGTACTAGGAAGTATTCAATCCTTTCAAAACGTAACACACAAAAAATATCTATTAATTTGATTGTCAATACAATTAAAATTATGTTTAAATTTGAGCTAACAACGTATTTTGTATATACAAATTACGATTTTAGTCACTTTAGCAACTAATTTTTTATTCATACACAAACATTTTGTTATATCAACAAAAATTTAGTTGAACTTCAAAATTTTCTGTAAGCAAATTTATTGTTATCTCAAAAATTATAATATTATTTTGTGTGAATGAAACACATTTCTTAGAATATAGTAAATTTTCCTATATTTTTTATGTTATCTACCTGTACCTGTCATCGATGTAATCGATATATATAGTGCATGAGCAGGATTTTTCCGTCGTGAGTGAGTAAAATATTACTCACTTGCACACCTATAGTTCTAATAGTTTGGACAAGATTGGTTAATGCTGGTCTATGTGGTGGTCCTACTAAATTATTCCATTATTTTATTTATTATTATTAATATAAAATTATTAATATTAAAGTGTAAATTTACACCTTCAATGACAAGATCGTGTTGAAGTGACCGGTTCCTTTCATATATTTAAACCAGAACTGGGACTGGTTAATAAAAAAAAGAAGAGGGGAAGATGTTGAGACCTGAGGCGGACGGGAAAATCGAGGGATTGTGTAAAAACTTATTGGTAAATAAAAAATTTTGATAGAAATTTCAGTATAGGAGTGAATGAACAAAAAAAAATTAGTAATTTTATTGAACTAAAAGTTTCAGTCTTTAACACCCAAAAAGTAATTTTTGTTTTATTTTTTTCGGGAAATGAATAAACTTTTTCGTGCAAAATCACCCCATCCTTTTCGTTTTTATTAAGATACTCGT
>PGFW01004342.1:44953-56564 GCA_003123925.1 Haematobia irritans
GTTCATAGACACTAGGTACTAGTCCGGTGACGGTCATGGGGTTCATACATTTCCCGTATGTCTCTCGAGTATGTCCATCTTTAAGAGGTATTTTGGAACGTTATTGCTGTAAAAAGTAAAAAGTTTCTAAAACTTTTTACTTTCTGTAACAATAGCTCATTTGGATGATAAAAGTTCGAAATTTTAGACAAATATTAAAAAAATTGTACCAATAGAAAAACGTTTGCAATACTAAATTTCCAAACGTTGTATTTTTTTGCGTGAGTAACTTCCTATCTTCCTTGTTATTTAGTGCCAACTTGTTCCACCTTTTTTCATAATTTCATCTAATCGAGTCGCCTCTCTCAATGTCAGTAAATGAAACACAGTGCATTTGTGCTGATACATACCATGCATTGGTAACGCACATACATGCAAACGGTGCATCCAATTGAAAATGCTATGAATGTTGATGATTTATAAGGGACAACGGCCATACAAACCGCAAACGACAATGGTGTATGATGTGTCGCTTGGGAGCTGTGGGAGGGCGTCGGAAAGTCTTGGCAAATCTGCCACAATTATTATTGTGAAGAGCTGGCCATTACGATAGCTCAATCTCGTTTTACTGTTGCGGTGGTGGTGCATTGCATATGTTGCATTGCTTTTCGTGGCATTCATTTTCCATGGAACCAGAACCCTGCGGCTACAGGGCCGGAAAATGAAATGCAAATGTTTAATGTTTTGCAACAATGTTACCAAATGCCTGGTGGTTGGGTACAAAAGGAAAATGGCTGGTAATGGCTTTTCAAGGACAACTACTTTATAACCACAAGGTTGTTATTTCAACATATGCTTAGGATCCATTTCAATACAAACACTCGAACTCATGCGTTCTCTTTTGAAAAAGACATATGCTCTGTTTGATGAGTATGCATCATGGGTACAGCCTTGGGGATCGGGAAGTAGCAAGTTGACGATGTGGGGGCTAATACAAGCTGCAATCATAGAATGAGGGTCTAAAGACATGAAAAATATGAAAACTGCATCTATGCAATAATCATGGACAAGGCGAAGTTAAGTAAAAAAAGCATCAGTAAAAATTTGCATTATTGCCTTTAAGGACTCAATCAAATGGCTTGAACTGATGTTTATAAAGGGATATTCAATGCAATGATCATATCGTACACCACGAAAATATTAGTTTGGTGCGCGAGAGAATTCACTCCATAGATGTAGAGGTGGTGCACGTGACAGAATGATTGTCGTGATCACAGGCGTCGAGTGACCAGTGTCAAAGCGCTTCCGCCAACCCACTCCCACTTATTCAACAATCGGTACTCGTTTTGTCATAGGATTCACCTTCGCCTTCCTTAAATATTTCTATCATATTTTTGTCTTTAATACAAACCGAAATTTAATTGATCGAATTCATTCCTAATTCAAAATTTAAAATTTATAGATGATAGTATATACCAACGGTAATCAAAAAAATTAATATGATCCAATTAAGATGTAATTGATACTTTTAATTCTGTGATTGATTTTTTTTCAGATTAAAAAATTGTTAAAAAAAATTAAATGTTTAATTTGATTTTTTATAGATTCAAATTACAAATTTTAATTGAAAAATCTGCTGATATTTTATTTGTGTGTTATTCGATAGAACCTTTAATTAATGTTTTCTCAAAGAAGTCGAGCTAGTATGATATAAAAAAAATACAAGGGTTCGCCTTTTGCAGAGGGCAATACGAGAGCCTATTGGCCAAGGGCAAATTTATTCCGCTTCCGGTTACAAAACCTACCATAAAGCAAAAGACACATAACAAAATCTGGTCCTTATCGTTAATTAATTACTATATTAGCGCTCTATAAATTACCTATCCCTAGATTTAACTTCGAGAGGCTCTTGAAGGAAGAAATTACAATCCGATCAGATATAGTATTGTATACAGTCAAGTACATCCAGTGTGGATTTTTCGGTGCCCACTTTTTGAAAGGATTTCACTGAACTGTCTGCATCTGTTGGAATTGTGGATCAATATAGGGAATATTTGACCAACTTTCAAATTTATTCAAGACCTAATTCAAACCCATTGAAAATGGGGGCAGTGAATCTTTCAACTTGAACACTCTGAAAAACAGGACAACACTCAAATGTGAAAAATTAAGTTCGATCCGTGATGTTCCATTTGGAGGTTTCACTGTAGCTTGGCTGGTAAAAGAAGTGGAGAGTTAAAAATTCTGCTAAGTAATGCAGAATCCAAGGCTGCAATTTGGCGCTAAATGATACCCTTTCTACGGGCTGTTTCACTTCGGGATTTATCGCCGTGGCAATCCACAGGTCTTCGGACCTCGGGGAATATCCGCATTCCGGAAGTATTTTATTTTGAATTCCGGAGTTTTTCGGGATTCCGAAAAAAATAATCCAAATCAGATAAACTTTTAAGTTATTAATATATTGGTGTCTTCATTCAGTATAAAGGGAACCACCCGTGGTGGCAATGGTTAGCATGCCCGCCTTGCATACTCAAAAGGTCGTGGGTTCGATTCCTGCTTGACGACACGCAAAAAGTTTTTCAGCGTGGATTATCTACGTCAGTAAGTTGCTGGTGATATTTTCCTGAGGGTTTCAAATTCTCAAAGTGGTTATTCACTGCAATGCTGGAACCGTTCGGACTGCGGCTATAAAAGGAGGTCCGTTGTATGTGAGCTTAACATGGAAATCGGGCAGCACTAGTGATAAGAGAAAAGTTCAGCCCAATGTGGTTATCACAATGACTGAATAGTCCTAAGTGAGCCTGATACATCGGGGTTTGGCTGGTCACCTAACCTAAACCTAAAGGACCATTAGAGTCAAATGTCGATGTGAGAGATGATGTTCATCTGCAATAAAATATATGCGATCTTGTATATCTGATGAAACTTTTGAGGCCTTTTATAACTTTTAATAGCATTACTTAAAAGATGAAAGCTATAAACGAAAATCGCTTAAATATATTTTGTTGAGTAGAAAAGCAAAATTGAAATACACGAAAAATAATTCTTTCGCTCCAAAACGAAATTTTAGACAAACTAAAGTTCGTTTGCTTATTTGCTTTTCCTGCTAAGGAAGTGTATTTGGAGAAAAGTATATTACTTTGTTGTGATACACATTTATTCATTTCCAGGATAGTAACAAGCAATTTCATAAGAGCTAGCAAACAAAATTTTTTTTTTTTTCTTGCTAAATTGCATTTTTCCCTCACATCTTTCTCAACAGCGACATCGAGTTTTTTAGTTCTTAACACTTTTTCCTGTGTAATACCAACAATGTAAGAAGAAAATTGTAGCGAATGTTATAAATTTTTAAATTTTTTTTACCTTTTCGCCTGGACGGAAGAATCGAACCGCGCCATCGCACTTTTTGTAAGGCCCACACATCTAACCCTGAGGCTATGTACCTGTTTATGGTCATCAATAGATCTTATCCATATAGTTATTTTATAATAGCATAGGCTTTGCGGCGGCCCACGAACCGAATAAACAACGTTTATTTAAGCAGAAACAAATCATTTAGTTTGGGCACGTGGAGCAGTGTTTGCTTAGCGTCTGACTCTCATGCAAGGTCGTGGGTTCGATCCCTGCATATATTTCGCACATATGTTCGAGGATTCGAAATAAATGTTCAACAATTAATAATTGTACTATATTAAATTTTGAATGTAAAATGTGGTTCTATTAAAGACGGGCAAAAGTCAGAAAAAGAACAGTGTTTGATTATAAACGAAATGGACTCTGTTGTTGTTTCAAAAATAACTTTTTTTATTGAAAAAAATAAAACTTTGTAAGCAATACGAATTTTTTTGGTGGATAAAAGTTTAAAAATTTTTCGAAGCAAATTCAAAAAACTGGCTAACAAAAGAAAAACGTTTTCGTACACGTTTTTCCAAACGTTTTTTCTTTTTGCGTGTAGGTTCTAAATTTATTTTTGTGTCATATTTTTTTGTTCGTAGGCAGTTTGAATATTGCTTTTTTAAATTTACTCTTTATGTTCTTCTTGTAACGTTTTTTTTGTTTACAACATTGATTTTAAACAAAATTTGGCTAATGGCACCTACTTTTGTGATACTGGTGGCAGTTATTGCTCAAAATATTAAATTCTGGGACACGGGATTTCAATCTTTTGAAATCCCGAATACCGGGATTTACAAAAATTTTATCCGCGACATGACATCCCTACAGCCGTTACGTTTACGTACATAGGATTCACAACAAAATTTTCCAAATTAGTCTGACTTGAGTTTTAAACAAAAAAAATCAATAAAAAACAATTTTTTAACTTGAAAACAAAAATCAAATTAATAGATATCAATTAATTTTTTAATTGGGTCGCAATTATTTTTAATTGATACTCGTCATTTCTGTGATTGAAGAGCATTTGCAATTAAAAGTAATCTGATCAATTATTTCGGCGATTGAATGACAAAAAAAAATATTTGTAATCGAGAAACAACAACTCGATTTTTTAAACTTTTTCAAAATTTCGATTTCTTAGAAATTTGACAGAAATTGACTTTTCGACTATTTCGATTCTCCACAACTTTTCTAAAAACTTATAATAAGTCGACTTTTTTCGACGTTTACGACGATAATTGACATACATTTTCGGCTATTTGTTAATTTCACCATAAAAGAGCCCGGCAAAAAATTTGAATTTCTTTCTAAACCATTACGCTTAACGTACTCCAAATATGATTCATTTCAGCAATAATGAAAAACTTCACAAAAATATATGACACGTGATCAATTCAAAACGTCTGCTATGTAGAGATAGCAAAGTAGAAAAATTATTATTTCTTTATTTTTTTTTTAATGAAATAAGAAATACTAAAATATCGTTTACACTTAAAGAAAGCTAATGCGAAATATGTTAAATGCTGCGGAATGCTTAAAAAGATGACCTTGCACCCTATCAAACCCACATAAATTCAGAGTGCTTCTGAGCGCAATTTTGCAATCACTTCTCGCGGATCCAGATAATGTTTCCTTTCAATTCGAAATTTATCTGCACACACATATGTTTGGTGTCCGCCACATTTTGGTGTCCCCATTCTAGTATATGAGCAAAGAAAAAATGCAATTATAGGTTCTTAAACGTTGAGTTTTATTTTCATGGCATATACATTAATAAATATTTTAACCCTGTTGAATATTCGCAATAGTCTGTAGACTTACAAGCAAAACAGAATCTAGATTTAAGACGAAACGAAGGTCATACTATAATTTCAATGTTGACTGAGTCTACAGTAAGCCTTTAAGGACAAAAGATTGTATGTGCTCCAAATGAAAAATAAATAAAAAAGAAGAACTTTTTGAATGAAACTAAGAAACTGTTCTCAGTTTGATATGATGCAGCAATGCGCGGTCATGCAGATGAGAGTTAGAATAGGAAGAAGCTTAAAGAAGAAATCAAAGAGGATTGTATTGTGGAGTAATTGAATAGTTCCTGGGGCCCGTGTTGTAATTGCAAGGGAGTGCTTTGGTAGACTCCTAGCATAGAAATCGGCTGTATAGCAAACGCAGTAAGACTTCATCAGTGTATATACAATTATTTAAAGAAACTTTTACTTATCATGATGTTTTTTAGAAGATTTCTTAATCTTCCTGCTGTTTTTTTTTCTTCTATTTATTTTTGTTTTGCCTCTGTCCTCCTGCAAACAGTATCACTTTTGTTTGAAAAAAAAATCTTTTCATAGAGTTACTATGGCAAACTTTTGTATGTTAGGGCTTTTAATTACACGTCAGCAAAAATAAGAATGATCTGTTAAAAAGTATCTAGTAGGTCTGATAATGCAAAAATTGAAAAGTCTCACAACGTTTTTATATATAACGCTGCCAATGGTTCCAAATCTTTTTATACCGCTCCAGATAGGAATGGGGTCATATTAAACATTTTGTCATTCCGCTTTGTAAACATCGAATATTGATCTAAGACCCCGCCATTAAAGTATATATATTCTGGGTCGTGTGAAAATTCTGAGTCGATCTAAGGCATGTCGCGTCCGTCCGTCGTCTGTCGTGCTGTCCGTCTGTCGGCTGTCGCGTCCGTCTGTGGAAATCACGCTAACTTCCGAACGAAAACAAGGCTATCGCTTGAAACTTGGCCAAGTAGTTGTTATTTGATGTATGGTTCGGATCGGTATTGAAAATCGGCCATATCGCCCACGGTTTACGTATAGCCTCCATATAACGAGATCGCGCCAAATTTGGCTGGGGAGCTCCGAGGCAGCAAATTCATGCCGATCGGCGGTTGAAATTTGGTACTGATGTTAGTTGTATGGCCTCTAAAACCAATGCAAAAATTGGTCCATATCGGTGCGCATAATTATATTATAGGCTCCATATAACCGATCCCGCGATTTTTGAAACTCGGCGGAGCCACTTTGGAGGGCAATATTCCATAACCGCATCCGGTTTGCAATTTAGTACGTGGTGCTTAGTATACGGTCTCTAACACCATGCAGAAATTGGTTTCATGTCGGTCCAGTAATTATATAATAGCCCCATATAAAACCGATCCCCAGATTTGACCTCGCGGGCCTCTTTTAGGTGAAAAAATTTTTTTTTCATACCGATCCGGGTTGAAATGTGGTACCTGAATGTTAGTATACGGTTCTCTTCTAAACCATGCAAAATTGGTCTGCATATCGGTTCCATATTTATGATATAGCCCCATATAAACCGATCCGCAAATTTGACCGTCGGCGAGCCTCTTTGGAGGGGCAATTCTATGCCAAGATTCCTGTTGAAATTTTGGTACCTGATGTTAGTATACGGGCTCTAACAACCATGCAATAAAATTGGTGCAATATCGTTGCATAATTATATATAGTCCCATATAAACCGATCCCCAGATTTTGAAACTCGAGCTCTCTTGAGGAGCAAAATGTTCATGGAAGCCGATCGCAATTGAAATTTAGTACGTGGTGGTTAAGTATATAGTCTCTAACAACCTGCAAAATTGGTCCATATGGGTTTCATAATTATATTACTAGTTCCCCTATATAAAAGCGATGCCCGCAGATTTGAGCTCAGCGAGCCTCTTTGGAGGAGCGAAAATTCATCCCGATCCAGTTGAAATTTTGGTACATATGGTGTTAGTATATGTATCTAAACTATGCAAAATTGATCATATCGGTGCGCATAATTATATATAAAGCAAAGTCATGCGATGGCGGTTCGAAATTTGGTAGCATTTTGTCAAATATGGCCTCTAACAGCCACTGTAATTGGTCAATATCGGTCTTTGTTATATATAGCCGATGACTAATTAGATAACACAAAATTAGTCGCATATCGCCAAAAATATTCTACCAAAACTTTATTCCAATAAGAAAATTTTTGTCAAATTATTACTATAGAAAGTGTGTTGCAAATTTCATTTCTAATAGAAAGTTTTGTCAAACGTTTATCTTCTATAGAAATGTTTTGTGCAAAATTTCTATTTCCTAGAAAGTTTTGTCAAAATTTTATTTTTATAGAAAATTTTGAAAAAATTTATTTCTGTAGAAATTTTTGTCACACATGTATTATTTTCTATAATACAAAATTTTGTCAACATTCTGCTTCGCATAGAAAATTCTTGTACAAATTGTTATTTTCTATAGAAAATTTTTGTTCAAGTTTTCATTTCTATACGTATTTTATCGGCCTTTTTTATTTCGGTTTTAATATTATACCGCCCGTATGGGCTAACTTACAATTTTAGCAGACAGTGTTTTTAAAAAGTTTTGGCGATACTTTGCCATCGGCAAGTGTTATCGCAACCAAGTAATCGATTGTAGGATGACAGCCTTTAATAGAAGATTCGCTAGAAATCCATGTGGAGGGTTTCACTAAGATTTGCGCGGCTGGCGCGAACTTACGGCGTATATACTGTGTTTTTTTTTTTTTTGAAATAACGGATAAAGTTATCAAAAATAATTTTCATAGAACCGGTTCAAAATTGCGGAGTTGCCAAATAAAACAAATATTTCTTACCACGCGAGGTGACCAACTTCAACGCCTACATGTCAGGCCGTGGACCCACTAGGTACCCACAAATTTGCAAACGTTGAGGAAAACACCTCAGCTTCATAACAAAGAAAAATTATGTTGATATCTGTTTAAAAGTTGAAGAATT
Organism: Haematobia irritans; assembly: GCA_003123925.1. Lineage (NCBI taxonomy): Eukaryota > Metazoa > Arthropoda > Insecta > Diptera > Muscidae > Haematobia > Haematobia irritans. Next base: position 53,097 of record PGFW01004342.1, read on the forward strand.
TTTTCCAAAAAACGAGATTTAGCACGCTGTGGGGCCGTGAACTAGCCGGATTTATTGAAGGCTGACTTCTATGGGTTGGTGGTTTTCTGGAAGGAGAATTCAATAAAGTAAACCCGAGTTTAATTTACTGATTTGTATACCCTCATGATATTAAAACTTACTTGATCACACTTTTTACTGAAATACAATTATCGAATAATTATCCAAAAGTTTTGCCTCAAGTTCTTAGAATGAAACAGGTTCACGGCTAAGTGTGAGTCACACTAATGCAACGTCGTGCGTGTGCGTGATTAACAACCATATGTCGTGCGAGTCACGAAAATAATATCTTTATTAAGAGTTTAATAATGCTGTCGATTTTAACCATGCTCATGCACCCAGAAAAAGTGCCTTGGAAACTAATGGAAAAAAAAATATTTATTTTATTTATTTATTTATTTTATTTTGAAAAACAGGCACACACGATTTACATCTTATAAGTGACATCAATTTAGTTTAGCGCATTTATTTCCATTAAGTCAAAATTTTTGTGTGAAATAATAAAATTTACTTGTTTCAGTAAAAAAAATCCTAAACTGAAAGCAGAGGAATAGTTCATAAACTAGAATATGGCATGGAATTTTACTAATACTGTTTTCTTCGCGCGATAATAATTTTACTACTGAACAAAAAACCGAACTAAACCAAGTTTCCTCAAAATTTCTTTTTATAAAATGATAATTCTGACTACCTTTATTGTAGAAAGCTTATGCATACGTACGAATAACTACTTGCATAAAATATTTTAGTTCATTCGTACTAGAAGTATTCAATCCTTTCAAAACGTAACACACAAAAAATATCTATTAATTTGATTGTCAATACAATTAAAATTATGTTTAATATTTGCAGCTAACAACGTATTTTGTAATAATAATTATCGATTTTAGTCACTTTAGCAACTAATTTTTGTTATATCAACACACTTTTGTTATATCAACAAAAATTTAGTTGAACTTTCAAAATTTTCTGTAACAACATTTATTGTTATCTCAAAAAATTATAATATTATTTTGTGTGGAAGAAACACTTGTTAGAATATAGTAAATTTTCCTATATTTTTTATGTTATCTACCTGTACCTGTCATCGACTGTAATCGATATATATATATAATATATATATATATATATATTATATATATATATATATATATATATATATATATATATATATATATATATATTATATATATATATATATATATATATATATATAATATTACCTCAGTTGGCAGCACCTATAGTTCTAATAGATTGGTTTAATTCTGGTTCTATGTGGTGGTCCTACTACAATTATTCGCAGAACATGGTAACTCGGAATTAAATTTAAGTTATGTCTTAAAGTGTAATTTAGCACACTCAAAAAAAAAGTGAACCCTATATTTTCACTAAGCTGATTTAAATTCTCTTTCAGTTCAGGGAATTATTGTTTTAAGAAAAAAAGTTTCGCATGCTCAACAATTTTTCTTTGGGCGTAGTAAGTTGAACTAACATAAGAGCAGAAGAAAAATTATAAACACAATTGAAGTATACAGATGAACTAAATTGTGTCTGACCCACAAATAGTTAGAAATTCCTTAATATTCTGTAAATTTTACCAATCAATGCGCGTCCATTCATGAATTTCGTATGGCAGCTAAAGACATTTTGCAATTTTGAAGCTCCAATTTTTTACTTCACAGCTACGAATTTCTTTAATAAATGAAAAATAATAATTTTGTCTAATAAATCTTCTTAAATTTGTCGAAAATTTTTTACTTGTTTTTGCGAAATCAGCGCGACATCTGCGTTTATAATACAGTTTAGTTAAAATTTTCTACAATTAATCAAATTTTTCTACAATTAACTAAAATTTTCTTTCCTGGTGGGTTCACTGTTTTTTCAGTGCACGCTTCAATGACCAAGATGTGTTTAAGTGACACGGTTCCTTTCATATATTTTAAACAGAACGGGACTGGTTCATAGCAGCACTAGGTACTAGTGCCGGTGACGTCATGGGGTTTCAATACATTTCCCTGCGTATGCCTCTCGAGTATGGTCCCTCTGTTAAAGGTTTTTTGGAAAGCACAGATTTTTCAGAAGGAGAAGCGACTGATTGGAAAGATTTATTCATATTTTTCCACTGATGGTTCCAAATTTATAGAGCAAAATTTTTTGTTTCAAATTATATTGACAAAATCCTAAATCCTCATAATGTGAAGCCCACACGATATAGCTTCTTGCATATTGGTGATATTACTAGATGTAATGAAATCGTGAACTTTTAGAATGTTAAGGCTTAAAATCAGGGGATCATATAATCGCCAATTTCTTTGAGTGTCTAAAACAAATTCTGCGATCGTTCACTACTGCATCCTTACTTGACTCATAGTCAGAGAAAACAAACTGCCGCGATAATGCTACACTTTCACCACAGACTGCATTATTAATGACGTGGAAATGTCACGTGCTTCTGGTTTTAGTAAAAACCTCTTCCAATTGAGCACGGGTACGAGTGGTTAAAGCTATGGCTCAACCTCCTACATACAAAGTCACTCGCACTTCTTTATATAGAGCACGGATGATGTCGTGTGGTAGCTGGAGTTCTGGTGGTCTACACTGTTAATGTCACTGGAGATAATGATGGCAGTGCCACAACACAAAAACATAAACAACAAAAAAAGAAATCAATATTGGACGGACCTTCTAACATTCCATCATTGTAACCTCGATGTCATCATCAATGCAATATCGTCTATGCATGGCTTGTGGTTGAAATACAATAGCAGTGGGATTTATGCTCAAGGATATTCAGGACTATTCATTGTCGGCCAGTTATGATGATGAGCCACAAAATGTGAATAGAGCTCCGTTGACATTCAATTGAAATAAAATGGCTGATACCATTGACAGTTCAACAACATATAAAAATGTAGCAAAGCTATCTGGAATATTTATGATGTGGTTATCACATAAGGCAGACCAAAGATTTAAACTCGAATGTACTGCAAACAGCAAGTCATATAACCCTAAATGAATTATATATTCATACGTCCTGAATGAAATAGTGGACAAATGAATTTGGTTTACGATACAACGACTGCCCGAATATAGCAGAGTAGCTTTCGGGGTATCTTTCTTGGCCTCTTATAAAACTAAACAACTTTTCCAAAGCTAAAATTTTGGTCTCGTATATCATGAGTTCCTCAATTTGATGAGATTACAATGCAAATTGAAAAACCAGTGGATATGACCTGTCTCTTATAGCAATCAGAATCATAAAGTTCATTTAAACTTATCAAAATTTTAAAAAAGGGAAATCTCGATTGTTCGAATTTGAAAATTACAAAAAGTGGACTTCGACTTATTGATATTGTTTTTCATAAAGTCGAGTAGAATTTCAACTCTTGTATCCCTAAATGACTGGTCCAATAGTCTGAAGATAATTTA
>PGFW01004345.1:675-17474 GCA_003123925.1 Haematobia irritans
TTCCTATAGAAATAAAATGTTTACATAAACTATGCCACCATACCACACACATATCCAGTTACTACTTTATATTCTTTCCTCTTCCTCTATACTAACGTCACAAATTGCATTTACTTCCAATGTCCTTGGAAAATATATTCAAAGGATGCATCATCTGCTCTTGCATTTTCTATGTTTTTCTGTTTCATCTCCCATTCCCATTCTTCTATTTCTCTATATCCAATTAAACTTTCAACTTCATATTGGCCTTGTGTCCATTGGATGCCAGGAGACTTGGTGTCGTGTTTCTCCTATGATGATGACGATGACGCCGTCCTGCCATCCAACAAGGACTTACAATTTCTCAAAATTAACTGTGCGAATGAAATGTAGTAGGATGAAGTCATCCATATTTTTTGTTTTCATGTTGATTACATCATGGGTATTTGGTGTACCAAAGACCTAGTCGCTGGTTTGTTTACTGGTGGCGAAAATGCATCATTGCGAATGCATTTTTTCACTGACAGCTACAAAATGAGTACGGTTGGTTGTGGCAAGGAGAATAGTCGATTGAATGAAATCACAAGAAAGAAAAACAAAGAACGAAATCAATTTAAGTCAATTTATTTGCGCGAATGACAAAGTCAACATCACAATTTCCATCCAACAACGGAAATCGTCTTTAACCAAAAAAATACCTAAGACAGCTCCGAAAGAGATTTTGTCCGTTTAGGGAAAATCTTTCCCTTTCGGAACTAAAAACCGGAATTTTTTGAAAAAAATTCCTAAATGAAAATAAAAATCTTGACAAGAATTTTCGTCTATAGAATAAATATTTTAAAAATTCCTTTAACAAACGAAATTTTGAAAAAAATTCCTAATGAAATAAAATTTGACAAAATTTCGTATAGAAATAAAATATTTACAAAATTTCGTATAGAAATGATATTTTGACAAAATTTCCTATAAAAGTGAAATTTTGTGGAAATTTCTATAGGAAATTAAATATTTTGAAAATTTTCTATAGAAATAAACTTTTGACAAAATTTTCTATAGAAATAAAATTTTGAAAACTTTTGTATTGATTTCAGCTTAAAACCATAGGCTTAGTAAAGTAAAATAATAACCTAATCAACAGAGGAAAATTATGTTTGTCAAATTTATTTCAATTTTTTAATTTGGTACATTTGTACTAAATTACTAAAATATTCGGATACAATATAGATAGACATTGGGAAGTAAGAGACTTCCCTACTACTTTATGATACTTCCTTACAACTTTTAGATACTTCCTTGCAATTTTAAATCCCAATTACAAAGATGGAAGTATAACACCTTTAGATACCTGGTTTGATGGTGAAGTTTTATCCCAGAAATGCCATTAGCGGAAATAAGCTGATCTTATCTAACCAAAACTGAATTTAAAAACAAAATCTAAATAAAAGTTAATCCCTTTTTGTTTAATGCTATTTACTTTCCCTTCACCATTCGAAATCTGTCACAACGAGATAATTCAGGCATTATCTTGCAAGGTAGAAGGAAAATACATGGTGTAGGTGTAACTGAGAATATGAAAGTAAGAAGACCATTATCGACCCATAGAAATATTTTGAGTGGGCGAAACTTGTCAAATCCATTATCTGTCCATACCCATTAAACATTTAAGCTGGTACTCAGAATAAAGTACCCTGTGCTGGCTTTCTCATAGAATACTATATAATAAAGAACAAAAAAATGCACTCCAGAAAAACATTTTTTTTCACAAAGAGTTTCACGAAGAAATCTTCACAAATAACTAAGAAGTGATATCGAATCCATAGACAAGGTATAGTGAAAAGAAATGCAGTCGTCGCCATAGCCTTAGTGCACACCATATGCTATGATAGTCAATAAAATATGTACAGTACAAAGTAAAAGAATAGCGTGAAAAGCGGTAGAACTTCACTCTTAGAACATTTAAACACATAGATGCAATCCATATGGAAGCAACAATGCAAGAACTTGCCAAGTGTGACAGTAGAAAAAAAAAAACTAAAACTAGTAGATGGCAGCCGTTCAAGATACCAACTAAAAAGATACATGAACATACATACATAGATCTATGTAACACAAAAAAAAAAACATTTTTGCCGTCTAGTTTTATTTAGATGGCCTTCTTGGTTTCTTCCAAACACATAAGAGAGAAGTATGCTGGGAGGCGGCGACGGCCAAGAATCATCAGAGTAAATAAAAACTGGCACTGAAATTGCATGAACCCTCTATGTAGGCATGCACATATTTCTAGACCGCTATGTATGGTAGATGTTTGGAGACTGGATTAGAAAAGAACAAATGCGCATGCGCAAAGACTATGTGACTAGAAAGGTAAGCAAAAAAAAAACCGAAACAAGAATGCCTTATTCACTACGACCATCATAGAGAGCAGCTATGTAGCAGTAGCAACAGGTGCAATTGCTTTGTAGAAAAATAAAACCAAAGTATTTTAGTAAAAGACCAACAACAACAACTACTAAGGCATCACACGAGAATAGGGTATTTGTTGTGGGACTTGTTGAAATTACCATGGATTGTTCACGGTATCTGTTAATACTTCCTATGGATTAGGAATTATTCTCAGCAAAGGGCTGTAGTTAACGCCCTAAACAGTTCTTATCTATTTTAGTGTGTTTGTAGAATAATATTTAACAAGCAGCTGCTGTTATTGTCTAAGGATTACGGGTCATTAACACTGCTTACAATCGTATCTGCATCTGTTACAACAATCGAAAATATATTTGTTCTCAATTATATGTAAATGTTCTGTATTAAAGATAACCATGAAAAGAAGGAAGCTAATAACCCAGCAAAAGATGGAGCACTATTTCAGCAGGATTGTAAGGGAGAGAGACAGTACCCACTGCTTACAAAACAACCGAATCGGCGCTGATTTTTGTGGGCGATGTCCCGATTTAGAGCAGCCTTTACATAGTGCTGATATAATTGCTTATTTTAATAGAAATATTGCCCAGAAGTGATATATAATCTTGTGTATAGCATTGTTGGCGTGAAGGAAAACAGCACTAGCTGTCATGCATCTATACTGCATTAATTGGTTGCAATAACGTAAACGAATGATCATAAACTAGTTTGATTACTCGTTTACGTTATTGCCACCGATACACTGCCCAGTTTATTGTATACCAATAAGCCCAACTAAACTCTTACTGCTGAAGTATTTTCTGCTGGGAATTTACAATATCTGTAACAAAAGGACCTAGTAAGATAAAGAAAATCCGATGATCTTCAACATCATTGATTTTACCTTTGCTCTATTATAAATATAAAATTTTGCTCTATTATAAATATAAACAAAAAACAATAACTTCCTATGAATATGAAACATATTCTCAAATATCTCGATACAAAAAATACTAAAACTATTGCAATATTAGTTATCATCATCACAAAGAAACCGTTCCTTCGGAAGAGAGTTACTGTAACAAATAAAGGCAATGTTATGATTCATTAGATCGAAGGACCAATTTCTCCCAAAGTCGACTTCGATGGAATACACATTCCGATAACAAGAAAAATGAAAACTATTGCTAAATTATTTATCAACCCAAAGAAAATGTTTTTAAGAAAATAGAGTTGGTACAGTATATCTAATACATACCAATGATGTTATAAATCATAAAGTCGAAGGACCAATTTCTTTCCTTAATAATACAAAAAATAAAAGCATTGCTAAATTAGTAATCGTCTCGATGAAAATTTTGTTTTTCTTCGGTGGTACTATTTGATACTTTGACCTAACAAACAAATGCGAAACTCGAAGTAGTATACATCAAAGATTATAGATTTGAGGCAGATAGGAAATTGGCTTGCGTCATACCAAATGTTGCATTTACCAGATTAGTTTAATACATGTTTGTAATCTTTTAGTTGTTTTTCGTTTTTATTTTTTAAATGAAAAACTTAATTTTCTTAATGAAACAATGTTACATTTTAGACAACAACAAAAAAATTACATTTTCCCCTTTATGGAAATTTATTTCGTGCACTTAATTTCCCTTTATTTGCATTTTAATGCTATGTCAACACTTGTCGTATACGCGTTTTGTTCGAGTATGAAACTGACGCGGTAAATGATTCGATCTCCTCAGTAGCTAATTTCCTATCTTCCTAGAGTTTATTGTCTTTGGTATACATCTCCTCGGATTTACAAACACCAGTAATCTTGAAGTTACAAATTCCAAAAATGCGAAGCACTGTCGATTTGTACTGTAACCAAACAGATTTATAGATTCTTTCCTTTATTCAGTTTTATCTTTAATCGAATTTAAAAGACAGTTTCATTTTCGAAGCAATAATTCCGTGACAAATTTAAAATTTTTCTTCTCAGGCATACATTTATCCGAAAATATATTTTGGTACAGGAAGTGTAACAAATACAACCCATATTGTATTCTTTTCTCAAAATGCAACTATTAAGGACATAAATTGCTTGGTCGAAGGATCAATTGATACATAGAAATTAGAAGTATAGCTGTATTTGTAATCAGATTGACAGAAGAATCTATGGACAGATTGATGAACTGCTTTTCCTTCCTTTTAATTGTGGAAAATCCTCAACTCGAAGGACAAATAGCTCTAATATTTGACCAATAAAACAACAGCTCGAAGGACCAATTCCATTAGCGAGAAAAATTTTCATAGAATATTAATCTAATAAGTAAAACACTCACGCCTCATTGAAGAATATGGTCCACTATAACTGAACCTCAGTTCAGGTTAGTTATAGATATCGTATTCTTCACAAAATTGTCCTTCGAGCTTAAATAAAAATAAAATTAATCTTGCTCATGTAATCGAATAATATAAGCTGCCTCGAAGGACCAATTCCTTCAGCGAAACGGTCTGGTTAGTTATAGATATGTTTCTTCACAAAATGTTCGACCTAAAATAACAACAACAAATAATTTGTGTTCATTGAAAATGGAGGGTTTTTTTGAGTTTGTTTCCCTTTCTCCGTGTCGCAATCACGTTGCCACAGTTTGTTAGAATTACTACAAAAATGGTAGATTTCTTTATGTGTAAATTCTGATGTTTTGTTAGATTTGCGAAACATTCCTCTCCAACTAGGAGGACTTCAATTCTTCTATAGAATAAAATTTTGACCAGAATTTTCTATAGAATAAAATTTTTTGATACATTTTCTATAAAATAAATTTTGAACAAAAAACTTCTATAAAAATAAAATATTAACAAAGTTTCTATAGAAATAACATTTTGACAAAATTTTCTGTAGAAATAAAAATTTTGACAAAATTTTCTACAGAATTAAAATTTTGACAAAATTTTCTATAGAAATAAAATTTTAACAAATTTTTCTATAGAAATAAAATTTTGACAAAAATTTCTATATAATTAAAATTTTGAAAAAATTTTACTGGTGGAATTCTTGATGTTTTGGTAGATTTATGCGAAAAAAACATTCCTCTCCAACTAGGAGGACCTTCAATTCTTTTATTTAGAAATAAAATTGACAGAATTTTCATAAAGAAATAAAATTTTGATCAACATTTTCTATAAAAATAAAATCCTTTTGACAAAATTTCTATAAAATTAAAATCTTAACAAAGTTTTCTATAGAAATAACATTTGACAAATTTTCTATAGAAATTAAAATTTTGACAAAATTTTTCTAAAGAATTTAAAATTTTGACAAAATTTTCTATAGAAATAAAATTTTAACAAATTTTCTATAGCAAATTAAAATTTATTGAAAAATTTTCTATAGAAAATTGAAATTTTTGACAAAATTTTCTATGTTAAATAAAATTTTTGAAAATTTTTCCTATAGAAACCAAATTTGACAAAATTTCTTATATAAATTAAAATTTTTGACAAAATTTCTATAGGAAATAAAACTTTTGACAATTTTCGATAGAAATAAAAATTTGGCAAATTTTTCTATTAAGAAATAAATGTGACAAAATTTTCTATAAAAATAAAATTTTACACATTTTTTTATAGCAAATAAATTTTAGACAAAAATTTTCTATCTAGAAATGAAATTTTTGACAAATTTTCTATGAAATAAAATTTTGAAAAATTTTCTGATGAACCAAATTTTTGACAAAATTTTCTATAGAAACCAAATTTTAATAAAGTTTTCTATATAAATAAATTTTTGACAAAAATTTGATGCAAAAATAAGTATTAAGATTTTTGATAAAATTTTCTTCTTTTCTTGAACACGAGTGGCAAACCCCCATAATTGTCTGTCGACTTTGCGCAAAAATATGTTTCTTTATTTGTTTTACTCAAACTTCATGATTACACAGATGATGGGAACCCATTATTGTGTATTAAAATTTGTTGCCATATTTTTAATCAATCCATTCAATATCAGGATCCATGAATGACCGGTTAGATTATCATAAAATGCGTACAAAAAAACAAACACTTTCTATGTATTACAGTGGTCTATGTAACATTTTCCTTTTTTAACCCTTTGACCTACCTGCAGTGCTTCACTACAATGATGATTATAGATATGAACTATTCCCAATATTTTACATTACAAAAAGGTTTACAAAAGCATAGGTGATATTGGCATATCACTCTGCCATGGAAGTCGTATCTCTTTCGTGGATACATTTAATGCGTTAGTGAAAGGTGTTTAATGTCGTCTCCATTGTATGTATCGCTTCATCATATATAGAAAAAAAACTATCTCTTTAATATACAAATCATTTTTTTGGGGATTTTCTGTTAAAATGTCGCTATGTACAATTGAGAGCTATGCTGTAAATGCGCGCATTCCAACATATGTTTGTATGAAATAAAGTGGAAATACTTGTTGCAAACTGTCTGCATTACCATTGGATTACTGTAAATATGTACACACATATATTAACCATGCAATGGTGTTGTGATACTAAGTGCTGTTGCAATAACATACCATTTATGTATCCACAACATTCCCATTGAGTAGTTTATCCATCTTTAAAATGTTACATTTGGCTACATGGATGTACAGAGATGGACAGATAAAAATAAAAAATAAAAACGCCAATGAATCCATACATACATTATATACGTATTAAGTAAAGATAGGTGTGTGTAATCACATGTTTTCTATATACATGAGATGTTAATCTGGCCCATAGATTCTAGCCAAGCATGCGTCTATGTCGTAGTAGTGCAATTGGTACGTACGTAATGTGTACGTTATATTTTTGTTTTCTTCTTCTTCTCAATACCTTCCATAGGTTGGTATGACCATATTAATGCACACATTTCAACACTTTTTTGGAAATGTTAGCTGAAATCGTGAAGGCACTATTTACAAAAAAAACATATTTTCGATTGAAAGGGAATTGCTGTCTTTAACAACATTTCAGGCTATGGCCTTTTTAAATTTGAGAAATATTTAAAAATGGTCAAATTTTCTGTATTGAAGAAAGGAAAGTATATACATCAGGGAAAAAACTGTCTTTTTTAATTTTTTTTAAATAAAAATTATAAAGACATTTCAAGTTGATTACATAGCTGCATATAAATATGTCCTTGACATTTTTATTACGATCTGGCAACACTTAAAATAACCTATGTTGCTAAAAAAATGGTTCCTTCGAATTGCGAAAATTTCCCTTGTTTCAACCTCCAAGTGAATTAATTTCCAAAATTTATGGGAAATTATAGACTTTCAAGTAGTGGGACCTATTTATGTTTGTTAAAGATACTAAACTTGAGATTTTCTAAAATCGAGTTAGATTAGATTTCAGTTTTTCTTAGTTTTTAATGGTGATACCACATAAGTTATTGAAGCATGTCTCTGCTGAACAATTTAGTGCTGTCAATTATATTTTAAGTAGTTATGATACCCAAAATACCCTTTTATAGATGAGTCGAACGGCATATCACATGTGTGATGAAATCGCTTAGAGAAGCTTTGAAGTTTGACTGCTTTTGTAAACCAGCATTACTAAACGATCATAAATTCGCCGCTGAAAATAGATTTTTTATTTTGGACGAAACTGGGATTGGAACTAAGGCTCTTTATAAGAATGTTGGGAATACTAACCATTCTATAGCGATTACTCTCAAAAATTGCATTGACAGATGGCTTGAGGGAACGTCTGTCAATTCCGCTAAGTCTGTAAATGATCTTAGTTCGACATATTGATTGTTTTTAATAAAACATATAGTTATCTCCAGTTGATCAAAAATTTTTATCTCTATAGAAATTTTCGGAAAACGTTATCTTCCGTTAGGACAATTTTTTGCAAAATTTAATTTACGTATAGAAAATTTTGTCTAAAATTGTATTTCTATAGAAAATTTTCTCAAAATTTCATTTTTCTATTTAAAAATTTTTTTTAAAAAAATTTTATTTCTATTGAAAATCTTTGTCAAACTCTCCGTAAATGTTTTGAATGATTGATTACAAATATGCAACAATTTAAACACAATAATGGCGTTCCCGATCATTTGTTAAATCATGAAGTTTGAGTAACAAAAAAGCAAACAATATTTTTCCAAGTCGAAGCGAAATTATGCATCAAATTTTTGTACAAAAATTTTATTTTATATCAGAAAATTTGTCCAAATTTCAGTTTTCCTATAGAAAAGTTTGTCAAATTTTACTTTCTTTAGAAAATGTACCGGTGTTAAAATTTTTATTTCTATTTGAAAATTTTTTAAAAATTTTATTTCTATTAAAATTGTAAAAATTTTATTTCTATGGAAAAATTTGTCAAAATCTTTATTTCATATAGAAATTTTGTTACGATTTTATTTATAGACATAGAAACTTTTATCAAATTTTTTATTTTGATGTAGCCAATTTCGCAAATTTTATCTCTTATGGAATTTTCGGAAAAATGTTATTTCAATAAACAATTTTCGGAAAATGTTATCTCTATAACACTTATCGCAAAATTTTATTTCTATAAAAAATTTTGTCAAAATTTTATTTCTACAGAAAATTTTGTCAAAATTTTGTTTCTATACAAAATTTTATTTCTACAGAAAATTTTGTCAAAATTTCTGTTTCTATACAAATATTTTTATTGTTCTATACAAAATTTCTATTTCTATACAAAATTTTCCAAAAATTTTCTTCTATACAAAATTTTTGTCAAAATTTTATTTCTATGGAAAATTTTAGCAAAATTTTATTTCTACAAGAGAAGTTTTGTCAAAAATTTTATTTCTATACAAAATTTTCACAAAATTTTATTTCTATAGAAAATTTTGTCATTACATTTATTTCTTATAGAAATTTTCTTAACAATGTCTATTTCTATTGACAAATTTTCTTAAAATTTTATATTTCTTTAGAAACTTTTTACAAAATTTTATCTCTATAGAAAATTTTGTCAAAATTTTTATATTCTACAGATTTTTTTTTCAAAATTTTATTCTATACAAAATTTTTCAAAATGTATGTCTATAGAAAAGAATTTTATTTCTATAAAAAATTTTCCAAAAATTTTATCTTCTATAGAAAATTTTATAAAATTTTATTTCTATTGAAAATTTTTCTTAAAATTTTTTATTTCAATAGAAACTTTTTATCAACAAATATTATTTCTATAGAAATTTTGTCAAAAATTTTATTTCTACAGAAATTTTTTCAAATTTTATTTCTTATTACACAATTTTTCAAAAATGTAGTGTCTATAGAACATTTGTCCAAAAATTTATTTCTATAGAAAATTTGACAAATTTTTTATTTTCTATTTGAAAAATTTCTTCAAACTTTATTTCTATAGAAAATTTTCTCAAAATTTTATTTCTATAGAAAATTTTGTCAAAATGTATATTTCTATATTGCCAAAATTGTATTTCTATAGAAACTATATTCAAAATTTATTCTATAGAAAATTATAACAGAGACAAAATTTATATTAATAATATCTATTAGAAAATTTTGTTCAAAATTTCTATTCTACATAAATTACTTCAAAATTTATATTCTATACAAAATTTCCAAACAAAATGTTATTTCTAATAGAAAATATTTGTCAAAAAATTTATTTCTGCTAGAAAATTTTAAACATTATATAAAATATTTCCCAAATTTTATATATATATTATATACTCGAAAATTTCACAATTTCATCCATAGGAAAATTTTGTCAAAATATTTGGCAAAATTTGTGCCCCTCTAGAAAATGTCAAAAATTTGTATCTCTTCAGAAGTTTTTTATTATATCGAAATACATGTCGTTTGAAAAATTTTAACTCTTATAATCGGCCATCCAGCGGACCTTGCATCTCTTTTAACTTTGTTCCCTTTCAGTTTAATACAATTATTTCATGAGCGACGGTATGACAATATTCTCTCATATCAATGAATGTACAGTGAAACCTCTCAAACTTGGAGTCTCCGAAAATGCTGGACACTTTTCAAATAGCGGTCACTTTCGTGAGATGTTATTACAATTAAACCTCTTATAAGTGCCACACTCCAAATGTGAACAATATTTATGCAACCATATGGTGTCAACTTCCTAGAGGTTTCTTCTATTCGATTCTATTTGCATTTCCAATGATAAGTGGAACTTCTTTTTACAGTCATGAACGACTGTGCCCAATAATGCACTGTTTCCTTGACTCTAGCGTCTAAATCTTTCTTCAAACAAAATTCTTTAATTCTCATATTTCCTGTAATTCCTGAAATAATTTTGCCGGTTATAAATAACGTGAAGACATTCTCACATATATCACAATCACAAAATTAATGATCCTCAATTTTTTCCAGCCTTGGCCAGTAGACATTGAAATTTGAAATGAAAACTCTTTCACGACCCAACGAATGAAGAATAAGAGCAAATAATTCATGGTTGTTGTTCGTGCTAGAGTTTTTGTTTCATTGGCATTTTTTTCTTTATAAATTTGACAACTCAATTTATTCATTTGTCATGGTTGGACATGCCCCAATAACAACCCCAACTTCATTAAACTTAGAAAAGAACATTCATGCGAGACGGTAGGGATATAAAGAAGGAGGGCCTATTCCATGGAATAATAATTGGATTGTTTTTCTTTGCCAGACACAATTCATAGACTAAACCAAGAACAAACAAAAAAATTAAGATGAAAATGGGCCTCCACGGAAATTTTTGCAACAAAATAATAGGTGGAGGTCAAGAAACGCTTAAAATGCTAACTATGTGGTAATGCAATGCAAAAAAAAAATAAAACCAAAAAGAAGTAAAGAGAAAATTTTAAGCTTTAAGCCTACATCGTTTGCTATTGCAACGATATATAATTCAAATATCGATTTGTTATAATTCAGCTGTCATTCAACTGAAAATAACATAGTTGGAGAGTAGGTTGGTTTATTTGGTTGTTTTGCTCATTATTATGATTGTATAACTTGCATTCATTCGCTTCATGCTTGCTGTTACATTTGCACTTTAGGCAAAACTCTGCCAGGAAAAATATTTTTCATTTGGAGTTTTCTGTGATTTTTCAAACATGTCCCCGCCATACATGGTTGTCCTCCTCTTCTTTAATCAACGTGAAGTTGCCATTAGTTCATGGTTTGGTTTTTTGGCTATCTGTCTTTGGCAGTTTTCGATTTGCCTGCCATGGATAGTCCATAGTCGTCAGCCCATTCCAACCCATAGATATACAATCACCACACAATAATCGCAAAGGAATTTTTGTACTAAATTATTTTCTGCCTTGTGTTGCTGCTATAGTCAGTTGATGATGTTGCTTTTCTTGGCTGACTAAAAGTGTTGTATATTGAAAGTGATCATGGCGCGGATGCAACTATGCACATTAGGGTGAAATGGCGCAAATTTAAAGAACATTTTCTCTTATAATTTTGGGTTTGTTTGGTTGACTCATGGAACTCAAAAGCCACAAATTTGCAAAATGTCCAAAGTGTCAACTAAACGACATAAACAGATAACATTTTGTATGTATTTTTGTTTTGCTTAATTTTTGCAAGTGTCATAAAACATTTAAAAGTTGCATCTTACTCTTATTTTATTGGAAAAAGGTCCAGGCCCTGAGGAAGTTGTCAAACTTCGAAATATTGATTTTAATTAAATAAAACTCAAAATAAAAAATTCTGAGTTTTTTTTTTTTCATTTATGATCTCTAGCTGGGGACTAACACCAAAAGATTTTTGACGTTGTGTACGTTCCCCCCAGAAAAAAAAAAAAAAAACATTTCTTATTTTAATTATTTGCTTTAATTTCAATGGGACGGTGTTTAAAAAAAAAGTTTATAACAATTAAGTATTACAATTCTACTAAAAATGGTTAAAATAGTTCATATTTTCCTAAATGGATGAAGTTTGCTGAAACTGATTTAATAAGTTTCTCAAATGAGAAAGTGCTCAAAAATCAATTTAACAATTTTTATTCCAAATTATTTTTTTTTTCTTTCCAAAATATTGAAATTTAATAAAACAACGAAAAAAATATTATTTTCTATAATTTCTTTTCAATATTGACAAAAAATTATTAAGTTGTATTATGTATAGCAATTACTAAAATATTTTAGTTAAACATTTTCCAATATAAACCTACATTTTCTTTCATGGTGGGTACACTTTTTTCTGGGTGCATTTTTTGGCCTTTACAGGTTCCTTGTTTCAATCTTAAAATCAAATATACATTTAATGATGTTTATAAAAGGTTTCTCCTGTCAACATTATCCAATCAAAATAGGATTATTTTGAAAATAAATCGGTCTTCCTCAAAATTATTTTTTGTAGCTACATTCAACCCTTTAATTCACTAAAGCCCGTTTAACTTTATTTTAGTTCATTGAATTATTATGTTTGGAGAAAGTTTCCTTTACTCTAATAAGATTTTTGCGTACGGTTATCCAGGAAAAATTGAAAAGTCCATTTCTAAGAGGCCCACACTTCTAAAAGCACTTCCAAAAAATTTTATTTATTTTAACTACAACAGGAAATTCTTATTTTAATTCAAATTTTTTTATAACTCGTTTTTTTTTTTTTTTAAATTTTTAATGGTAATTTTTTTTTATTTTCTAATAGCGTTAAAAACAAAAATTAGATATTTATAAAATGGATAGAAATTAGTCGAGAAGAAAAAATGCTAAAATCCATTCTAGAAAAAAAAAATGTGGATTTTTTTTAGGGCAAACGCTTTCAAACAGCTTTATAATTTTTTTTCAATTTTGGCAAAATACTCACAAACATTTTATTGTAATTTTACATCCAAAACACTTGAATTCGGATCACACCTTCGGGACATTCGTCTATTGACAACCCCATGTTAAATTCAGCGTTCTGCGCCAATTTTGCACCACTACGGATTCAAAAAAGAAAATTATTTCTCTGCTTTTTTTCTTCTTGCGTGAAGTTTCATTGTTTTTGTCAGTGTAACATATCACGCTATCTTTCATCTCTCAATCCATCCCTTTAGGTATACCAATCAAAGAATGTAGTATAGAGTTAGTAGTAGGTCAAGAGAGATGACAATGAATCGAGGCAACACGAATTAAAATTATTTTGATCGTTGATATATGCGTACGTGGATAGTTGTATGAGTGATTGGCATGGCGTGGTTTGTGCCATTGTTATGCTTTTCAAAATTCCAAACCGATCGATTCAAGTCAATCGAATTAAGACAGCATGAGCGAACATGAAAATGGCTTAGCAATTTTCCAATGATTACAGAAAAAGATAGACTTACATATGCTAACACACAAAAACAACCACAACACAACTACGTTGATGTTGTTGTTGTAGTTTTATATGAACGCAAAAAAAAAAACACGATCGAATAATGAAAAATCCTTAGTTTATGAAAATATTCACTATATATAGTGTCCATACCAACGAATTATTACAGTCAACTAGTCATGCATCGTCCCGTCATTTTATGTAGATGTGGTCTTTTTTTGATGATGTATTTGAAAGTAAAGGAAAAATCCTTGAAATACCTTTTGTGGTGGGGCCACATGCCATGAAGCTTTCAAGTCGAAAATCTATTGAGATATATTCAAGCATTTTGACATTGTTCGTCTATCCATCCATCATCCACTATGATTAAAGTTAAAGAAAATCTCCTTAGGGTTCTAATTCTATGGCATAGTAGAATGTTCAATTTTCTTTCTTCTTCTTCTTCTATGCATAGTTGTGATCCTCTACAAATAACATACCAACCATTGTTGTTGGCTTGTGGTTTTGATAAATCTCTTGAAATAAGCTAAAATGCACAGATGTGCAATTCTCTTTAGGCTGCCATGAAATATTTCTTTGTAAATATAAATTGAGTAAGAGAGAGTGAGAGAAGAGAGCTACGTAGAGGGTTTTAATAAATGTGAATGCGTACACACATATACTTGTGGAAATTAAAGTGGAAAACATCTGCAATCTGTATGCTGTTATGGTGAAGTCAATCTGCAGGTCTCAAAGACCAGGAATACGAAACACCCCTCCAAAAAAAAAAGAAAAAAAATATACAAAACAATACCCAGGCCTAAAACCAGCCACATCATTCTCTTGAGATATATACTCCCGCACTTCCTAAAGTTTTTTTCGGGAAGTGTATAATACCAACCTATACACATAAACAATTGCTTGTTGCTTTGAGCGTAACACCCTTGTCAATCGTACACACACAAACATCTGTACAGCTGAAAAAACTCACCTTGTAAACCCAGAAGATACTTCGTCTGACCGTTTCATTCTTTAACAGTAAAGATCCGCTTCAGAGAAAAGCCACAAAAGGTCGCTGCCAATGAACTTCCGCAGTTCACCATGCGCAAAGCGATAAATCGCTAGACAACGCACCACCCCTGCTTAAGCCGCACGGAGAGTTGCATCATCTCGCATGAACAGCCTCGACACGTAAGAAAACCCCAAAAACCATCGGCATCCTCGCACCTGTAGGCCGAACGTGTTCCCTCCACGTCTGAGGGCTCAAGCTCTATCCCCCGTAGGCTCGGAAACGCGCTGTTAGTCATCCTCTTTCTCTGGGATTCCCAGGCTTGAACAACTCCACAACGAAAAATCGAAAGTTCTGACATTCTGATTCAACAGCGATGAAAAATGCCTTCTATGCTGCACATACTCATCAAAACAGTCAAAAACCCCTATTCTCTCTCTACACAACGTCTCCAACGAAAACCAACCCCCCCGCCTGTTCCTCGGTTTTCACGCAATTCCGCAAACGCAAAATTTTTCTCACCTCCTATTATTCCCTGACCGATACCATCGCACTACAATATACAACTTCCTGTAAGCACACTACCCGTTCTCTCACTCTGAACAGAACATTTAACTGGACAAGCAATATCACTCGACAAAACACTGGAATCTGGTCCTAAAGCTTCATCTGAACAACCTCCAATATACTTCTCCTCCCGTTTGCGAATTCGGTACACCACAGAACCACCCATGGGGGAACAAGAAAAGATCGACATATACAACGCAGATCATTCATTACCTGGCACAGTTTCTTAGCCGTAAACCTACGGACTGTTGAGGAAACACTCCGCGACCCTATGAACCAGGCGCAAAACCATGACTTTACTAAGTTCAAATGTCACTTCTTAGCGTTAGGCTAAAACTATCCTTGCGCGGGCGGAAACCACCGTCGTGCGAGCCTTCTTACTCGCTATTTCACCAAATCAATCTAATGTTACGAAACGCAAAACAAATGTAAAGTTTACAATTTCAATTATACAGGGCGAAAACATTGACTTAATCTCCTTATGCTCGATCAAAAACACATTTTTTTCGAAAAGTTTAATCAAGATTCGACTGTGTTCTAAATTTTGTAAAAGGTAAAGGATTGAGCTTCCAGAAAAAACACGAATGCGTCGAATGGATTTTTTTAATTTGATGAAGCAACTCGAAAAGGAGTAAACGTATCAACTCCTTGGACATTTTCTTTCAAAAGTTTCAAAAAAAATCGACTCTTTGATTCCATGCATAACAACTTATGCGCCCACTAGATGTGTCTTCTCCATTAAATTTGCTACTGAACGAATGGTAAAACGATAAAGAAACTGTATTATGGATGGAAATATTTGGACCTATGTATTATACACTCAGAATTGAAGCAAAAAGAAACACATTGTGGTCCATCTGTCAAATGTATTCGGTTAAAGCAATAGATACCAAGGACTAACAGTCAATAGAATAAGGTGACATCTTGTACCCATTCCTCTATAAATTTCAACTGTGATATGAAAGGACTCCCAATCGCTGATCTTCTTTCCAATCCATCGTGAGTTTCATTGGTGATGACTCGGTCAGATAAAAAAAACAAACTCGCCTTCGTTCGCAACAGTCCACTGCCACTTCTGACCGGAAATGGCTGTAAACAGTGGAAATCTTACGTTCCTTGCGTATAACAGAACCTGATACTCCCTTCTTAAGTATATGGACTGCCATAACACCTCCTTTCAGTTCCGCCGCGAGCAAAAATCTCATTTTCCTAGACAAGATCTCTACTTCTAGAACCCAATCCTCTACTCCCCGTCATCCTTGGATTCCAGACCTCATCACCGTAACCGACGCGGTTACTGACCTACAGTCCCCCCGGTTCTGACACATACGAATGCCCGCCGTCCTCAGTATCCTGAGCCAGCATACTTATCTTTATACTACCGCGTACCCCAACCTCTCCAACAGATTCCGTGCCAAATTCTGGAACGTCTGTAAGCTCACACTTAGCTCTTCCGTGGAGAAGGGCCCTTTGTGCTGAAAGCAACTTATCGTTCACCTGTGCAGGAAAAATTGCAAAAAGAGCAATTTCGTGTTCTGATAACACTCCACTCCCGCTTTTCCTGCCCCAAGGAGCAAACAAATACCGGTGGCA
>PGFW01004347.1:11178-21936 GCA_003123925.1 Haematobia irritans
TTCGCTATATTTGTCAAAGCTAAAAATTTATTTCTGCATTCTCCTAATGAAAAAAATAATACAAATTAAGCGTCATCAATTTAAAAATATTGAACGTTCGTTATTGCATAGGGAGTAGTTTATATAATTAGAAAATCGTTGTGATTCCTATGAATTTTTAAATTCTTTTTCTTCCAAATAAGTAGTCAAGTTTTTTTAAAATTTGTCTCTTTCGGTTTGGCGGAGAAAAAGCAACGGCTGATCCATAGTAACGAGCGGAAGATAGGAATAAAATAATTAAATATTCTAAAAAAATGCGATATGTATATTAAATGTATAAATGTCAGAGAAAAATAGCACATACCTGAATTGGCAATGTTAACATTCCTATATTCGTTGCTAATCCAAAAGACGTATATCCATTATATACAATTTGTTTTTGGAAAATTTCATAGTGTTACGACGGAAGAAATTTCTCGAACTCCCGAACTGTAGTCAGACAAATAATGAACGCTAAACCATTCAAGAGAGACAAAGATGACTGTTCGCTGTAATCGATCCGATTGTTGCAGGATCTTGTTCTGACTCTGCTGCAAGCGAGAGGTTCCAATCTCCTACGGTGAGAGATGTCGAATTAACACCTCAACAATTGTCGAAATTGACCGATTATGAACGAGAACATCTAGTTAGTTAAGTATTTTCAGCTATGAGACTACGTTGAATGGGCTTAATTCAATTAACTCCTTAATTTGCTGGCCACCATTTATTACCAAGCCTCACTCGGCTCGTACACTCATAACTGTCGTATTTCCGGGCCAGCCACACCGGGCCACTGTCATAGAAGGTAGTATACTGCCGTGGTAGAGCACCCAAGAATGGAAAGTTGGCAAGTGTTTCGCCGCAGCAAAGATTTGAATGGGTCGGTACTGTGTGGGTGGATTTGAAGTTGTGCGCGCTGCTAGATCCGCGTTTGCCGTGACTGCTGTTGTTAGATGTTGGTTGCAAGTTGTTGTGAAATAGTTGTGATGTTCCAATGAATTTACCGCATCCTGTTGTATTTTCACGTTAACGGGGAAATTAATCAAACGAGTGTTTATGTTCAAGGCACCTTTCACGGCGGTCGTAATGTTGGGAGGAGCTGTTTGAGTATGAACTTTGAATGATTTTGTGGAACTGGATGGATCGGTGGCAATGGTGGAGAGGTTCTGGTCATGCTGACAACCATGCTTTGCTTACCGGCTTTTGTGTTGTTGATGAAGATTGGTCAGCATTTTTTGTGTAATGATTTTTCCAAAGTCTTGACAATTTGGAGACGGGTACGAACTTCACGCATTCACGAGCTTGTCGTTATGCGTGGTAGCAAAGAATTTGCTTGTTCCTGCGCAAATTCTGTCTGAGCGGCAGGAATGATGCGCTACTCGCTTTCCATTCCTGTTGTTCATCCTCAATTTCCATCGAGTCGTCATCCTCAAAAGCCAAGTAAGGGGAGCGATATTCGGCTGCGTTTGGAGCATCGAAGTAATCAGTTATTGCTCACGCCCACAGCTAAGTGATGTGTACTACGTTTTAAGCACCCTCGATCGGCCCAATAAATGATAATTGTCAATAAATCACCATAGACGTGATCTCCTCGTTGAATTAATTGCGACTGTTGGAGTGCAGTATTTGTGCGGCTCATCACGAATCTGATGAAAAAGCAAGAAAAAGCAGTGGAGTTGATTTTCCTGTCTCCCATATTACGATTGAGGCGTACAGTCCTTTAGTTAGTTACAACCATTCTCCTAACTCAAGCATTCGAGTTATGGTTCACTCCCTTGTGTTTTAGACATTTCGGTTAGGCTAATCACAGTTGTTATGTGGTCATACGGTCTTTGCCGAACAAATAATTCTTCCGTTTAATTAGGTATATTGGTTCAATCATTAATTATCGTTCGCGAAATGCCATTTGAAACATGGAAAAAGAGCTACAGCTCGCCATCGATAATCTTACGAATGAATGACGTTACGTGATTAGCTTATATTTTTGCACGATTATCTCAATTAGATGAAAGAATTTCGCGGATTCATTATTGGTTCAATTTTAGCAACGTCCGAAACATCAGGCTGAATAGACATAGAATGGATATAACGAGGCAACTTTTTAAATTGCATGCATCTCGTTGGGGATGCCTATCGCTGGCGTCTTATTCTGTTCTCTACACCCAACTTGTAATAGCTTAATATCAAACGATCCAACAAACATCGTAAATGAAAAGACGCCTCGTTTAACAAATTTCTAATCTGGAATTGCTCAACTTTCAAGCCACATACATTGGCCGAGTTTATCTTTTTACTAATATCATTTCAATTTGCCTAGTTTTGTATTTGTACATTTTTCCACACTTCTAAGTTCAAGATCAACAATAATTGATCGAGCTTTCCGAAATGTACACTTTAAAGCATTTTTAAATTTTTTCGAAGCCACAACTCAGAACACGTCCGTAGTCGATTGAGACAATTTTGTTGTGTTACTGTTAACTTATCGTGAAAATACTCTCTTGATCTTTTCTTTCACGCTACTACACTGGTAAGAAGAAATGAGAAAGACACGAGTGAGCATATATAATATCGTTTAGTGGGGGGTTTCCCAATCGACGAACTATCAAACTTGATGAAACTAAGGATGACCGGCAGGTGCAAAGTACGAATTTTAGGAGACGTGCTATAAACTGTTAAACTCAAAAACCAGAATGAAGGACGACTCACCAGAAGTTTCTTTAATCGGATTACGCGCCTAGCAGTACTATTTACTTATCCAAATCGCAACATATGTTCTCGAAGCTTCGAGGGTAAAAAACATTCTAGAACATTTAAGTCCACTGGACTACAGAGGGGCTTACCTTAAATCTTTGCTCTGGCCAAAAAATTCGATGAAATAATTTGGAAAATGATTGGAGAAACTTACTAGAAAAAATACAATCTTTAAATCCAACGGAACAAAAAACTTTGTTATTATTATTATCTTTAAATTGTAATTTAAAACTTAAAGACCTATTGGCGGTAAGATTACCAATAAATCTACTAATAATAACTCCTCTGAACACAAAGTTTCTTATTTCGAAAGTTATGATGTGTTACAGTAAGAAGTCAGGATGTTAAACATGATTACAATAATTTTGTCAAGTTACTGTTAAATTCCTGTCTTGGTAATGAAACACATTCAAATAATGGACATTTTCGGCGAAATTGAACTCGAAATTACTCCGATTAGTTTATCAATTATTGGTTAAGGTATCAACAAATCACATACAGATATATTTATAACGTCGGATCAAGAAGAACGGTAATATTTTTTCAGTCCGTTTCTGGTGAGAATTTGGCTACGTACGATGGAACTGGACTTACGCACTTGAGTTAAGGATTTTTTTGCGACAATGTAACAAGTGTCGTGTCGCGAATGTAAAAAATTATAGGAATTTGTTTGCCACATCACCTCCGACGGCCGGAACACAATCCAAAGATTGTGGTAATGTTTTTCAGTACAGTTGTGGCTTTTATCACGTTTATAACTTTCATTTTACCTCTTTATTAATATTCTGGTTCTACATCATTTGTCTTCATCTCTAAAAATTTTCCTTTACCCACTGGTCTTATGGAGGCTTATAATTGATCGATTTGTTTGGTTTTAATTTTCTCTTTTATGGCTGGGGAGATCCCTTGAGAATACTTAAAACTACCAAATAACTATTATAAAACGTAATATATGAATTATTTTTGGTTAATGACCTTTAATAAATTATACATAGATGATGGTTATGTTCTCGAGGTTTTGTTATAAGTAATATATTTAATTGCCGATTTAGTGCCCTTTGTCATTGACGGATTTTTGAAAAATAAATAAATAAAATTGAAATGAACACTTTTTGGCGATTTGCACAGTAATACCAACCAATTTGAAAAAAGTTTGAAAGGTAAGGTTGTTTAAAATCAAGCTTGTATTTGCCAATTTATATGGAGATAAATTGGTCATGGCGTTAGGGCTAGTGTGCTTTCCACGATTGAAATAAACTAAAGAATTTTTCACAGAGGTACTCACACTTTTCACACATGGAGTATGACAACACGTTCTCAACTTAATGATGAAACCACTTAGATATTGTTTCCAATACCCAGAAAGGCCTCTAAACTCTGTTGTATTAGACAAGGACATGGCTACGTGGACTTTTCAAAGAAAGTCTTATCTGATAATCATATTTTTCCACTATTTTAACTTTTTGTGGTTTTATAAAACTTATTCACGCATTGGAGTAAACCGTAGCCCAAGTCCTGGGCCATATTGTAACTAGCACACCTTGGTCCTAAGTTTTGTAAATCAAACACCGACCAAACATACTGAGAACAAGTAACATTTTTCGAGCGTTCTAATTTTAATTATAATTTTTATTTTACTGTAAACATTAAGTGTTGGGTTTTTGTAAAATTAACCGGGTTAGTCAAAAAGTTGGCTAGCTAAATCGCTAAAGAGGACATTATAAAAAAAATACAAAAAGTTAGTAATTGCTATCATCCTGATAAGCTAGTACGCATTGAAAAAGATACATAATAACCTTGGTATTGCTTTTCTAAGCAAAGCCAAAGAAGAAAAAGAAAGCAGTCGCTGTATTAAAGGGGAAGGGGGCAGCATAGGCTTGAGCACACATGGATACTCTTGAAAGGTGCCAGGCCAGCTCGACGTTTGCTTACTGTCATCAGGTAAAACTGTGGCAGGCTGCTTAACGAGCTCAAATAATGATTTTAGTTTTTTAGCTAAACTACATTAACCTAAATGGGCCCCGCGCGCGGACGCAAATTTCGGACCGCCGGGCGCGGGGTGAGGCGCGGTAGAGGCGGCACTCGCGGCACCGACTCATTTTGCGCGTCACTCGGCGGCGATGCCCTGGAGCCCGGCCTACCGCTACAGCCGGGTTGTCCGGACTGGACGACGTGGACGGCGGCGTTGGCTACACGGCCGCGACGAATGGCTAAACAATAGACAAAAGATTCGCGCTACAATTCTAATTTTCAGTTCCCACAGCTGCCAGACGATTGTAGATAGGTTTGACCCGTGTCCAGCGCAGGACGGGAGAGGCGCATCCCGCCCGCGGAGCCCGGGCGGGCGGGCCGCGGCCGGGTCTGCCCGCCTCGGAAGCAGACTCCTGGACGTTGGTCGTCCGCGCGACCTTCGAGTTTAATCCCGGCTTGGGCACTACCCGTCCCGACGGCGCTGGGCCGCGGCGCGCCACGGGCTAAATCCCCGGCTGGCTCCCGGAATATTCTTTGGCCCGCGGAAATGAAGTCTTGAGAACGTCCACGAGGATCGTAGTTCAGCATGTGAAGTGGATTCTTCAATCACGCGGGGACAAAGCTTTTCACAACACAGAGTTGGACCCGCGCATAGTCGCGTCGCAAAAATACATGGTTGAGCAAGAATTAATGCACTATTCTTGGCGAAGACAACCGCACAATGTTCCTGCTCCTCACTGAACAGTATTACTTCCGCCTTGAAATAGCAAGAAACGGAATAGCAGTGGCAGTAGAGGCGATACGGCGGTAGGCAATAGTTATCGGAGTGCTGGCGTTAACTATTTAGCAGCGCTAGCCATACCGCCCGTGGCAAACGGAGTAGCTTTCGCGGCGGTAGCATCCGGAAATACTGTTTTGCAGGTATAAAGTAACGAATATCTATTGCGTATCGTATATCTGATTGTTTTCTTTCTGATTTCAGGCAGTAAATGTTTTGAAGGAACATGGTGTTCCCGAAAATAGCATAATTCTTTCAAATCTATTTTGCACGCCTATGGCGGCCAATTGTGTTGTAAAAGCTTTTCCCCGCATGAAAATACTCACATCTGAACTACATCCTGTGACTCCAAATCATTTCGGCCAAAAATATTTCGGAACGGATTAAGTCCCAAATTAAACTCGAATGCACGAAATAGAGTTGCCTTCCGAGGCGGATGTGTGATACGGTCACAACTATAAATCGTTGGAAAAATTAGATTTAGGATCTTTTTATTTTTACATTCTCCGTTTAGCCAAGGCATGGATGGCAAATACGTCGATAATTTCGTCGCCATTAGTTTAATGTATTTAGCTAAAAATACTATACAATTTGTTTTTGGAAAATTTCCATAGTGTTAGACGGAAGAAATTTACTCGAACTCCCGACCTGTAGTTCAGCGAAACACATGAATCGCTAAACCATTCGAAGAAGAGACATAGCATGACTTGGTTGCTGTAATTCGATCCGATTGTTGAGGATCTTGTTCTGACTCTGCTGCAAGCGAGAGGTTTCATCTCTACGGTGAGGAGATGTGAATTAATCCCGCAAAAGAAATTTGTCAAATTGAACCATTATGAACTGATGAATCATCTAGTTAGTTAGTTTGTTCAGCTATAACTACGTTGTATGGGCTATTCATTACTCTTAATTTGCTGGCCACATTTATTAACCAAGGCACTCCGAACTCATCTTCCGTTACGACAAATGTGGATCCGGCTGCCCACCGCCACTGTCATAGAAGGTAGTATACTGCCGTGGTAGCACCCAAAATAAAGTTGGCAAGTGTTCGCCGCGAAATTTGAATGGTCGGTATGTTGGTGGAATTTGAGAAGTTGTGCCGCTGCTAGATATAATATTCCGCGTTTGCCTGACTGAGCGGTTGTTGATGTTGTTGCACGAGTTGTGTAGGAAATATGATTTGATATGTTCCAAATGAATTTACCGAGCATGCCTGCTTGTATTTTGTCGACGTTATACGGGGAAATAATAAAATACGAGATGTTTATGTTCAAGAGCACCTTTCACGGCGGTCGTAACGTTGGGAGGAAGCAAGTGGTTTTGAGTATGAACTTTGAATGATTTTTGGCTGGATGGTATGGTGCCAATGGTGGGAGGTTTCTGGTCATGGCTGTCTGAACCATTGCTTTGCTACCGGCTTTTGTGTTGGTATGAAGATTGAAGATTTGGTCAAGCATTTTTATGTGTAATGATGTTCAGTCTTGACATGGAAGAGGGTACAACTTCACCATTCACGAGCTTGTCGTTATGGTGGTAGCAAAGAAAATTTGCTTGTTCCTGCGCAAATTCTGTCTGAGACGGCAGGAATGATTGCGCTACTCGCATTTCCATTTGTTGTTCATCCTCAATATTCCATCGAGTCGTCATCCTCAAGAAGCCAACGTAAAGGGGAGCGAACTATTCGTGCTTGCGCTTTGTGCAGAGCGAGTGAAGGCGTGACATCAAGTTATTGACTCACCCCACAGCAAGTGTGACATGTACTACGTTTTAAGCCAACCACCAGATGCCTCAATCGAACTATATAATTGTCAATAACGATCCTATCCATAGACAGATCTCACTCCTGTTGAATTAAAGTAATGCGACTCAGTTAGGAAGTGAGGATATTTGTGCTGGTCATACGAATCATAGATGAAAAAGCCAAGAAAAAGGCAGTGGCAGTTGATTTGTCGCGTCTCTATACGAAGAGCGACCAAGTCCTCAGTCAGTTACAACCACCTAACTACACGCATCGTCGGGTTCAAAGGTTCAAACTTCCCTTGTAGTTTTTCAGACCAATTTTTCGGTTAGGCCCTAATTTACTCACACCGTTGTTATTGGTGCGTACATTAACGGATGCTTTTGGTTGCCGAACAAATATACTTCTAACTATCCCGTTTAATTAGGTATAATTGGGTTCAATTCGATTAAATTATCTTCGCGAATATATCGGCCATTCTGATAACAATAGGAAAAGAGAAGCCTACAGCTCAAGCCAATGGCGGGATATTATTCTGTGGACGAAAATGGAAATGGACGTAATACTGCTGCTCTAGCTTATAATTTATATTGCACATTATCTCAATTAGATATTAACGACACTTGAATCCGCGATTAAATTATTGGTTCAACTTTTAGCAACTCCGCAAACATTCACGCTGTAAAACAAATAAAAGAATGGAGATACATCAGAGGCAAGCTTTTTCCAAAAAGTTGCCATCGCATCACGTTGGGGATGCTATCGCTGGCGTCTTATTCTGTCTCTTACACCCAAACTTGTAAATTACTTATATCAAACATCCAAACAAACATCGTACAATGAAAAGACGCCTCGTTTAACAAATTTCTATCTGGATTCTCAAACTTTCAAGCCACATACATTGGCCGCGACGTTTATCTTTTTATAATATATTTCAATTTCCTAGTTTGTATTTGTACATTTTTCCACCACTTCCTCAACACGTAGTCGAAGAGATAGCAATCAAAACAATAATTGAAATCGAAGACCTATTCTTCCGAAAAAATTGTTATGCACTTTAAAAGCATTTTTAAATTTTTTTCGAAGCACAACTCAGAACACGTCGAGTGACGTTGAGACAATTTTGTTTGTGTTACTGTTAACTTATCGTGAGAGAATACTTCTCTAATCTTTCTTGATCAGCGCTCTAATAAACAGCTGGTAACGATAGTAAATCGAGAATAAGAGCACGAGTGAGCACTATGACCTAATATACGTTTAAGTGTTCCAATACGAAACAGTAACAATATTCCTAAACTTGTTATGAAACTAAGAGAGTTGACCTGAGCGTGTGCAAAGTACGAATCTTTAGGAGACGGGTGCCAAATAAACCATGTGTGAGAAACTCAAAAACTACAAATGAAGGACCGACTTCACCAAAGTTTCTTTAATGGATTTGAACAGCAGCCATAGCAGATGACTAATTTACTGTTTATTCCAAATCGCACGCATATTATCTTCGAAAGTTCGAGGGTAAAAAAACGATTTTGCAACATTTATAGTCCACTGGACTACAAGGGCGTTACCTTCAGATCTTTGCATTGCCAAAAAATTCGATGAAATGATTTGAAAATGATTCGGAGAACACTTCTAGAAAAAATAACAATTTTAAATCGCAAACGGACAAAAAACTTTGTTATTATTATTATCTTTAATTGTAATTTAAGAAACCCTTAACGACCTATGCGGTAAGATTACAATAAATCTCTAATAATAACTCGCTCTGAAACACAAAGTTTTATTTCGAAAGATTATGATGTTAAGAAGAAGTCAGGGATGCATTATAACATGATTACAAATATTTTGTCAAGTTACTGTTAAATTCTTGTCACAACTTGAAACACAATCAAATATGGACATGTTCGGCGAAATTGAACTCGAAATTATCCGATTAGTTTATCAATTATTGGTAAGCAAAGGGGAATAATCAACCTGAATATCACGATGAGAGATATATTGTATAACGATCACGGGATCAGAAGAACTATATTTTTACAAGTCCGATTCTGGTGAGAATTTAGGGCACGTACGAACAGTGGTTCATGGAACTTAACGCACTTGAGTTAAGGATTCTTTCTGCTGCAATGATAACAAGATGTCGGTGTGCGCAGAATGTGAGAAAATTGAATAGGAATTTCGTTTGCCAGCATCCCACCTCCGACGGGACCGGAAACACTAGCATCCAAAAACGCATCTTGTGGTAAAATGTTTCAGTACCAGTTGTGGCTTTGTATCAACGTCTTATAAACACTTCATTTCCCTTGGTAATTTAATATTTCTGGTAATCTACCACTCATTCTCTTCATCTCTAAATTTTCCTTTACCCAACTCGGTGTTGTTTATGGAGGCTTCATATTGATGATTTTTTTTTTAATTTTTTCTTTTATGGCTGGGGAGTCGCTTTGAAATACTAAAACACCAGAATACACACTATTATAAAACGTAATACTATGAATCTATTTTGGTTAATGACTTATAAATTATAATACGATGATTTAACTGATTCGCTCGAGGTTTTGTTTATAAGTAATATATTTAAATTGCCTTCTAGTGCCCTTTGCATTGACAGATTTTTGAAAAATAAATAAATAACAATTGAAATGAAACTTTTGGCGATTTGCCAGTAATCCAACAATTTGAAAAAGTTTTGAAAGGTAAGTTGTTTAAAATCAAGGTTGTATTTGCCCAATTTATATGGAGATAAAATTGGTTCATGGCGTTAGGGCTAGTGTGCTATTCCACAGATGAAATTAACTAAAGAATTTTTCCAGAGGTACCTCAACTTTTCACACATGGAGTATGAACAAACCAACGTCTCTCACTTTATGATGAACCACTTAAGATACAGTTGTTTCCAATACCCAGAAAGCTCTAAGACTCTGTTGTGATACAAGGATCATGCTAAACGCTGACTTTTCGAAAGAAAAGCTCTTATCTGTAATCCATATTTTCCACTATTTTAAGTTTTTTGGTGGTTTTTAATAAAAACTTATTGCACGCATGGAGTAAAACCGTGCCCAAGTCCTGGGCCATATTGTAACTAGCACACCTTGGTCTAAGTTTTGTAATCAAAACACCACCCGAAACATATCCTGAAACAAGTAACATTTTTCACGTTCTAATATTTAATTTATAATTTTTATTTTACTGTAACTTAAGTGTTGGGTTTTTGTAAAATTAGACCGGGTTATGTCAAAAGTTGGCTGCAAATCCTATAAGAGGACATATAAATATTATATATAAGTTAGAGTATTGGCTACCAAAATCAGACATACCAGAAGTACTATAAACCTTGATATTGTTCTTCTAAGAAAGCCAAAAAGAAAAAGAACAGTCCTGTATTAAAGGGGTGGGGGAGCATAGGCTGAGACATGGATAGGGCATCGATTAAAGTAACTCGACAGTTTCTTATTCATCAGGTAAAACTGTGCAGGCTGCTTAACAGCTCAAATAATATTTTAGT
>PGFW01004355.1:2506-19308 GCA_003123925.1 Haematobia irritans
TGATATGAAATTATTAGGCAGCTGGTTCAAAACTAAGAAAAAAGAAACAAAAACTTATTGGTCTTAGGAAAACTCAGGTTGGGATGAAGGGGAAACGTTCAATTCAGCCTGGCTGAATATAGTTTTGGCTAATGGGAAAACTTGCAAATTCTAGCCTACATTTTCCGTATAGGAAAAGTAGATTTAGAAAGAATAAGCGGACATAGATTTTTGCATTTAAATTTAATATGCCGAATTTAATTTGAATGTCGCAAATCTATTATTAATTTTTTGTCGCGCACAATTTTGCGCTTTAATGGATGAACTTATTTGGCGCGTTAAAAAAAGGCTCTTAATTGGGGCAATATTCTGAGGTTTCTTTTAAAGCAGAAGCATTGCTGCGGCTTTCATTATAGACTTTTGATTACTTTTTTGTCTGCTGGGTCGTCATTTTGGCTGTGCAGCTGTATGTCATTATTGATTGGGGTTTCGGCACGAAGGCGTTTCTGTTGACTTAGCATATTTTTTGATAAAACTTTGGCGTTTTTTTTGTTTTTTGGTTGTTATTTTGCGCTTTGAGGTATAATCTTGCATAAGAGTTGTTGAAGAGAGGTTAGCAGAGTTCGGCCGTAGAGAAACTGATTTTGCATATTAATAGAAAATTTTTGTTGCCTGGGATCCGTTTTTTCTTTATGGGCGGCGGGTCTTTTTTGGTCTTGTATTCTTTGGAGGCTGATTAAATAAAGGGAGCATCATTTTAACAAGACGTAAAGCTCTGGAAGGGAAGATTGTGGGAAGGAAATGAAGCTACAAATTTGGGATTAGACTTGATGATTATTTGGCGAAGGAAAGAGGTATCTTTCGATAAGAAGCTTAGCACAATTAGCACAGAATTTGTGAATGAAAAGTTCCCACTTGGCCTTACCACATGACCTTAAATAAGTTTTGGTTAATTTTTGTGTTTTGGAAAAGATTCAAACAAAATTCAATGCGACTTTAATTACAGAAAATAAGGACGCTTGGTCCTTATATCTCTGCCGCGTTCAGAGGAACTAATTATAAAGTTGGGAATATTGCGAAATTTAGCTTTGTTATATTGCCCAATCAGCAAGTTCATCGAAATGTTGCATAGATTTCCATATTTGTCAATGAGTTTGATTTAATTTTCTCTTATAACTAGAAACAAAATGACAAAAAAAGAAAATTTAAATTTCATTCAAGAAAACTATACATCAGGCCAAGCGCAAAATTAAAGTTTCCTTAAGAATAAAAATAATATTATCACCAGGACTGAATTGAATCTCTTCCTATAAAAACTATATTCAGCCCGCTGAAATTAACAGTTTCCTTTAAGCAAACAGGCTGGTAAATTGCTATAGCATACGCACGGTCTGAATTAAAGTTTTGCCTTTAAGAGCACTGTATTCAAGTATCTAGGGCTGAATTAAATTGTTCTATAGAAAATATATTCAGCCTAAGGCTGAATTAAAGTTTTCCTATAGAAAAACTGCTAATTCAACGAGAGGCTGAATTAAAGTTTTCCTATAGAAACAAATTGCAGCCTAAGCTGAATTAAGAGTTTTCTTACCGAAAAACAATTCGGCGCGGGATATAAATTTTTCCTATAGAAATCTATCATTCAGCCAGCTGAATTAATAGTTTTCTATAAAATAACAAACTTAGCCAACAGCTAATAAATGTTTTCCTACAGAAATCAAGATTCAGCCGGGCTTAATTAAATTTCCTATGAGGATACCTATTTCACCCAGGCCTGCAATTAAAGTTTTCCTAACGAAAACTAATTCAGCGCAGGCTGAATTAAAGTCTTCCCTATTGAAAACTAATATTCAGCCAGCCTGAATTAAAATTTTTTCGCTATTAGAAATCTATATTTAGCCAGGCTGAATTAAAGTTTTCGCTATAGAAAACTATATTCAGCAAAGCTGAATTAAAGTTTGTCACTCAGGCTGAAATAAAATTTGGCTAAAAATTATCATTAACGAATTTTAAATGGCTTCAATTTCCCTAACGAAAATTGATTTTGCAAAATTCTTAAGTAATGAAATTCAGCCGATATGAAAGTTCAGTCATGATTTGCCGGTCCAATGCCACTTAATTGTGTTCACATTTGCAATGTCCCACACGGGTCAGTAGCAAAAAAAATGCATCCTCTCGCATTGCATAATTAAATTTCCATCCACTTGGAAGGTTAAAAGAGTGTATAGGCAACATGCCACTAATTTGAACCATCTGCAAACCGATAACCAACATCAATCCGCAGCGTTCCTACAAGAGCAGTGGTGACAATTATAACATCATTATCAGATAAAACGCAAAAGTGAACATCATGAAAAATGTGGTAAATAATGGAAGATATATATGGATCAAATAAAAAACAATCGCAATAAAAATTAATTTGCTAAAAATTATAAACCACCCAAATATTATTTCCTTTCGAGAGTTAGGCTACTTCCCTTTTTCCATTGACATTTCATAATCCATGTGAGTAAGTGAGTGAATAACTGGGATAGGTGACTTAAACATCATAACCTAGAAGTACAGAAGTCACTAAATCACAGTTTAGCCAAGCTAACATCTCCGCTATTGGAATTTCCGTTGTTCTGTGGCTCGCGAGTTGCCTGACTAAAATTCGCATAATGATGAGGTTTTTTTTTTTTGATTTTTTTCGTAGAAAAAAAAAAAAAAAAAAAAAAAAAAAAAAAAAAAAAAAAAAAAAAAAAAACAGAAAAAAAAAAAAAAAAAAAAAAAAAGAAAAAAAAAAAAAAAAAAAAAAAAAGCAAAGAAAAAAGAGAAAAAAAGAAAAAAAAAAAAAAAAAAAAAAAAAAAAAAAAAAAAAAAAAAAAAAAAAAAAAAAAAAAAAAAAAAAACAACATGGATTTTTTTTTACAAAATTTCTAGAAAACTCACTGAAAGTCGAATGGATTAAAACCATCGCGCAATGCATTCTAGCGAGTCTTGAATGGCAATGTGGTTTCATAAAAAGCCACGATATTTATATTCGGAAGTAACCCCAGGTGCCCATACGAGTATTAAATTAAACTAAATTAAAATTTAAATGTAAAATTTAAAAATTAAAAATTTAAATTAAAATATATAGAAATAATTTTCTTCTAATTTTTGTCAAAATTTTATTTCTATAGAAAATTTTGTCAAAATTTTATTTCTATAGAAAATTTGGTCAAAATTTTATATATCTGGAAAATTTTTCAAAATTTCATTTCTATCGAACATTTGTCAAATTTTATTTCTCTAGAAAATTTTATAAAAATTCCATTTTCTATAGAAAATTTTTCAAACATTTTTATTTCTGTAGAAATTTTGTCAAATTTTATTTCTAGTATCAAAAAGTTCCCAAAATATTAATTTCTATAGAAAATTATGCGTCAAATTTTATATATCTGGAAAATTTCAAATTATTCATTTCTATCGAACATTTTTTTCAAAATTTTTATTTCTATAAAAAAAGTATTCGCCCAATAATTTAATTCTATAGAAACAAATTTTGGGCAAAATTTATATTTATATTTTATTATATATTATATTAATATTATTTTTTCACAGAATCATTTCCAATCCGAAAATTTTTTCAAAGAATTTCATTTTCTATCGGAAATTTTTTCAATAATTTTATTTCTGATAGACAAATTTGTCTAAAATGTTTATGTTTCTATAGAAAAATATTTTCTCACAAATTATATTATCTATAGGAAATTTTTGTCAAAATTTTATTTATTAAAAGAAGATTTGTCAATTATTTATTTTTATATGGAAAAAATTTGTCTAAATCTTATATTTACTTAGAAATTTTCATATAAGAAATTCCATTTGCTATAGAAAAATTCTTCTCAAAAGTCTTTTATTTCTTTAGAAAATTTTGTTAAAACAATTTTATTTCTTATTAGGAAAAACTTCCTGTCAAAATTTCAATTCTGTAGAGAACAAAGTTTGGTCAAAATTTTATTTCCTATAGAAAATTTTTGGAACCATTTTGTATTTCTAATATATAAAATTTTGTAAACATTTTATTTCTAGTAGGAAAATTTTGTGCAAAATTTTATTTCTATAGATCATTTTTTTCCAAAATTTATTTCTATAGGAAACTTTGTCAAATTTATTTCTATAGGACAACTTTGTCAAAATTCTTATTCTTATAAAAATTTTCTCAAAATTGTTATTTCTATTAGGAAAATTTTCTCATATATTTACTTTTATAACAAAATTTTCTCCAAATTTGTATTTCTTAATAAACTTAAGTAAATTAAATTCAAAATTTAAAAACTAAAATTTTAAATAAAAAATAAAATTAGAATAAACTTAAAATAGAATTAAATAAATTTAAAATTTAAGTTAAAATTTTCAATTGATAAATACAAAAAGTATCATTTTGTCACACATTAAGAGATATCTTTTGAAAATGTAATGCCCTTCTTTTTTTATTCTCAAAACCATCACAAACAAAACGGTGTAAGCACATTTTATGTTTGCAATTCGATTTACACATTACATTGGGATTTCCGGGGTCTCTTTTGCTGCATAATACCTTTCATGCGTGGCATTACGTTGTTTTGTGCGTTTTCGTTTTTGGCATGACCGAACAAGAGCGGACATGAAGTCATTCCTCATGTGGGAAATTATCTTCATGTCTGGTGTTGAAATGGCAAAAAGTTTCTTCAAATAATGATTTACACCATAAAGTCTTTAATTCGAATACATGGAATCGGTGAATCATATGAGTCCTCGTGGGAATACAGGATGCAAAGGCTACACAACTGCCAAAAAACCAAGGGAAATTAAGGAAAATTAAAAAAAAAATTGGTAAATTTTCGTAGCGGCCTTTCTGTGTGTAATGAACCACAACCATTTTGCCCTATGGCGAGGCAAAACAGCATAAATTAGACGAAAAAATTATTTGGAACTGATTGTTCATTTTTTTTGCGTTTCTTTGGAACATGTTCATTTTATTCTTTCTCAATTTTCTGATGGCTTCCGGAAAAATGTCAAATTATAAACTCTATAAGCTGCGCAACCAAAGAGATTGCAATTAAGCGAAGTGGGATATACCCAAAACGTTATTGAGATGTTACCAATGGATTAGGCAGTTTCAATTTTGCTTTTCTTAATGAGAAACACCAACTTTAGGCCAATAATGGTGTTATATCTTAAACATTGGTACTTTGGGGGTTACTTTACCGTAACGAATTCTTATTTGATAGACATAATCTCCACCAAAAAATTGTACAAGGATGGCCATGGGTAAGTAATCACAGAAGGCAATGCCGAATAAATATTCAATTGCTTGAATGGTAATAAGGCGTTTAAAGTTAACAACCATTTTAATCATTGAAGCGATATAATAACAAGACTACCGCCTATCGAACTTCCAAGATACACTAACTCGGAACAATTTTAAGTGTCTAATCCATAATCCGCTTAACAAATTAGCATAGAAATTTGTAAGAACATGTGATCAAAACTCTAAAATTATTGTGGGAAATAACATTGTCCAGATCAAACGAGTTACCGTCTTATCAAATTTCAATCTTCATAGTAAGCAGCTTGGAGGGGAAAGTTTCCCCCACACATGCCGCGTCGATGCCAATAAATAAATAATCTTAGCAAAATTTTGGGAGAAAATTTAACAGCAAAGAGTTAACAAAAACGACTAGTTTTTATTTCTAAAGAAAATTTTTGTCACAAATTTTGATTTCTATAAAAATGTTTATTTTTAAGAGATAATTTTTCTCAAAATTTTCTTTCTATCTAAAATTTTGTCAAAATTTCTTTCTATAAAAAATTTCTCAAATTATTTGTAGATTCTTATAGAAAATTTTGTCAAAATTTAATTTCAGTAGAAAATTTTTTTTTTTGTCAAAAAATTTTTATTTCTATAGAACAATATTTTGTCAAAATTATTATCTAATGAATAATTTTGTTCAAAATTATATATTCTAAAGAACAATTTGGTGCAAAATTTTATTCTCTAAGAAAATTTCGTGTCAACGTTTCTATTTCTATACAGAATATTTTTGTCAAAAGTTTTATTTCCTATTAGAAAATTTTATTTCTATAAAAAAAAATTTTTCTCAAAATGTGTTATTCTATAAAGAATGTTGTCAAAATTATTGTACTTTCTATGAGAAGAAATTTTCGTCAACATTTTAATTCAAAGAAGAATTTTGTCAAACATTTTATTTCTAAAAATATTTTTGTCAAAATTGTATTTCTATAGAAGAATTTTATTTAATATAGAAATTTTATTTACTTATAGACAATTTTTGTTCAAAATGTTTTTCTCTAACAATTTTGTCAAAATGTTATTTCGTATAAAGACCAATCTTTGTCACAAAATTGTTTAGTTTCTATAGAAAATTTTGTTTCAATAACATTTGTATTTCTCATAAGAAAATTTTTCAAAATTTTTAATTTCTATTTAGGAAAGATTTTGTCAAAGAAATTTATTTCTATACAAAGATTCTTGTTCCAAAATGTTCTTGTTCTTAAGGAAAATTTTGTCAAAATTTATTAACTAAGAAGATTTTTGTCAAAATGTTATTTCATATAGAATTTTTTTTTTCAAATATTTTTTTCGTATTTCTATCAGACAATTTTGTCAAAATGTTTTTCTATTGGAAAAGTTTTTAAAATTTGTATTTCTATTTCGAAAATTTTTAGTCAAAAATTTCTATAGAAAATTTTCCTTAATTTTTTTCTATTAGGAAAAATTTTCTCAAAATTTAATTTCTATAGAAAAGTTTTGTCACAATTTTATTATTCTGTTAACGAGAAAATTTTGTCGAAATATTTTTCATATAGAAAATTTTTTCTGTCAAAAATTTTATTTCTATAAAATTTTTTCAAAATTGTGTTCATGTAAAAACTTTTTCAAAATTTCATTATCTTAAAGGAAAATCTTTGTTAGAATTTTATTTCTATAGAAACATTTCTAAGAAAATTTCGTCAACGTTTTATTTCAGTACAGAAAATTTTGTCAAAAGTTTATTCTAATAGGAAAATTTTTTATTTATAAGAAAATTTTGTCAAATATGTTAGTTGTCTATAGGAAATTTTGTCAAAAATTTTATATTTCTAAGAAAAATTTTCTGTTCAAAATTTAATTTCTAAGAAATTTTTGTCAAATTGTACGTTTCTATTTTTTTAGAAAATTGTTGTCCAAATTTTATTTTCTAAGAAACAATTTTGTTATAATTTTATCTTCTATTGATAAATTTCTAAGGAAAATTTCGTCAAACTTTTTATTTCTACAGATATTTTGTCAAAAATTTTATTTATATAGAACAATTTCTGTCAAAGATGTATATTTCTATAGGAAAAATTTGTCAGTTTTAATTTCTAAGAAAAAAGTTTGTCGAAAGTTTTTTCTAAGAAAATTTGTCCAAAATTGTATTTCTAAGAAAAGTTTTGTCAAATTTTATTTCTTAAGAAAAATTTTGTCAAAACTTGTGTATTTCTTAGGAAAAATTCGTCAGCGTTTATTTCTACAAAGAAAAATTCTTGTTGCAAAATTTTCTTTCTATAGAAAATTTTGTCTAAAATTTTGTATTTCTATAGAAGAAAATTATTTCTCAAAAATTTATTTTCTATAGGAAAATTTTTCTTTCAAAATTTTGATTCTATAGAAAATTTTTTGTGCAAAATTTTATTTCTGATAGAAAAGCTTTGTTCACAGTGTGGCTGCAAGGTATTAAAAATCCGCCAGCGTCTGATAATGATAATGCTTGTAAGGACTGAATGGAAGTCGGTTACGCTCGATTTCATCCACACGCATTGCACTCGTATTAAGGTAATACTGGCCTTACATAGTAAAAGGCTTTATTATGGTAATCACCTATTTATGTAGTATGTAAATATGTCTTATAGGAACATTTGTAAAAAGCTTCGATTAGAAATAAATTACATAATTAAAATAGTGATATGTACACATATTAGTATTAATTGTCTTAAAACGTTACGTTGGAATGCAAACCGTACTTAAAGCCGATTCAATGCAGGCTATTACACCTAAACCTTGCGAAATAGGGGATGCGAATAAGTTCCCAATTCTTATGGTAATCAAAGTAGAACGATTCGGAAATGTTTACAAAGAAATACCAAAACGATTAAATATGTAAATAACAAATTAAGCGTAACATTAAATTACATAGGAAGATAATAGGATGGAATGTGTACGATTCATGTGAATATGGTAAAATCAAGTACTCTATTAAAGTTTTCCTATAGAAAACTATATTCAGCAAAGCTGAATTAAAGTTTGTCACTCAGGCTGAATTAAAATTTGGCTAAAAATTACATTAACGAATTTTAAATGCTTCAATTTCCCTAACGAAATTGATTTGCAAAATCTTAGTATGAATTCACCGATATGAAAGTTCAGTCATATTTGCGGTCATCCACTTAATTTGTGTTCACATTTGCAATGTCCACACGGGTCAGTAGCAAAAATGCATTCCTCTCGCATTGCATATTAAATTTCCATCCACTTGGAAGGTTAAAAGAGTGTATAGGCAACATGCCACTAATTTGAACCATCTGCAAACCGATAACCAACATCAATCCGCAGCGTTCGACAAGAGCAGTGGTGACAATTATAACATNTTTTTTGTGCTGGTCTCATTTTCTTCAGCTGTATGTCATTATTTTGGGTTTCCACGAAGCGTTTCTGTGCTTACATATTTTTTGATAAAACTTTGGCGTTTTTCTTTTTTTGGTTTTATTTTCCTTTGAGGTTATAATCTTGCATTAAGAATTGTTGAAGAGAGGTTAGCAGAGTTCGGCCGTAGAAGAAACTGATTTTCATATTAATAGAAAATTTTCTGTTCTGTCCTTTTTCTTTATGCGGCCTTTTTGTTTTGTATTCTTTCGAGGCTGATTAAAAGGGACATCATTTTAACAAACCAAAAGCTCTGGAAGGAGATTTGGCAAGGAAATGAACTACAAATTTGGGATTAGAATTATTTCGGCGAAGGAAAAGGTATCTTCGATAAGAACTTAGCACAATAGCCACAAATTTTGAAGTAAAGTTTCCACTTCGCCTAATACCAATGACCTTAAAAAGTTTTGGTTAATTTTTGTGTTTTTGGAAAAAGATTCAAACAAAATTCAATGACTTTAAATTACAGAAAATAAGGACGTTGGTCCTTATACTCTGCCCCCTTCAGAGCAACTAATTATAAAGTTGGGAATATTGCGAAATTTACTTTGTTAATATTGAGCACAATTTACGAAAATGTTGCAAGAAATTTCCATATTGTAATTGAAGGTTGATTTAATTTCTCTTATAACTAGAAACAAAATGACAAAAAAAAAGAAATTTAAATTTCTTCAAGAAAACTATAATCAGCCACGCAAAATTAAAGTTTTCCTTAAGAAAAAATATATTCAGCCAGGCTGAATTGAAATTTTCCTATAGAAAACTATATTCATCCCGGCTGAATTAAAGTTTTCCTTTAGAACACTTATTAATTCAGGCTGAATTAAATTTCTATAGAAAACTATATTCAGCTAAGCTGAATTAGCGTTTCCTTTAGAACACTGTATTAATTCAGGCCTAATTGAAATTTTTCTATAGAAAACTATATTCAGCTAAGCTGAATTTAAGGTTTTCGTATAAGAAAATACATTCAACCAAGCTGAATTAAAGTTTTCCTATAGAAAACTATATTCAGCCTAGCTGAATTAAAGTTTTCTTAGAAAAACAATTCGGCCGGGCTGAATGAAAGTTTTCCTATAGAAATCTATATTCAGCCAGGCTGAATTAAAGTTTTTTTTACAAACAAACTATACACACAAAAAAATTTTTTCTGATTCGATCACGTAATTAATTGATACAATTCTTTTTCAT
Organism: Haematobia irritans; assembly: GCA_003123925.1. Taxonomy (NCBI): domain Eukaryota; kingdom Metazoa; phylum Arthropoda; class Insecta; order Diptera; family Muscidae; genus Haematobia; species Haematobia irritans. The sequence continues at coordinate 12,366 of PGFW01004355.1, forward strand.
GAACTGTCTTCAATCACAGATATGATAGTATCAATTAAAAAAAATAATTGGATCCATTATAAAAAATTAATTGATACTATTAGTTTTTTGTGATGAGTTTTGTTTCAATTTAAAAAATGTGTTGAATCAATTAAATTTTTAATTGAATTCATTAATTTGAATATATTGAATAAAGTTTTCCTATAGAAAACTATATTCAACCAGGCGGAATGAAATTTCCTATAGAAATCTATATCAGCCAGCCTGAATAAAGTTTTTTCTACAACAAACTACACACACAATCACGGTATACACACATCACGTAATTAAAATGATCCAATTAATTTTTTTTAATTCAACTGTCTTTCAATCACAATATGATAGTATCAATTAAAAAGATTAATTGATACTATTAATTTTTGTGATTATTTTGTTTCAGTTAAAAAATTTGTGAAACAAATAAATTTTAATTACTATTTTTTAAAATCAATTAAGCACTTTTACATGGAAAAATTTTTCGTGATTTTTTTCTGTATATTCAAATCAGCGCTAAATTAAAATTTTTTCCAAAGAAAAAATTTTTCTGTCGCGGTTGAATTAAAATTTTCCTAGTAGAAAACTATATTCAGCCAAGCTGAATTAATGTTTTCCTATAGAAATCAAGATTCAGCCAGGCTAAATTAAAGTTTTCCTTTAGAAATCTATATTCAGCGCGGCTAATTAAATTTTTCCTATAGCGTAAGCCTATATTCACCCAGGCTGCATTAAAGTTTTCTAAGAAAACTATATTCAGCCAGGCTGAATTAAAGTCTTCCTATTGAAAACTATATTCAGCCAAGCTGAATTAAATTTTTCCTATAGAAATCTATATTTAGCCAGGCTGAATTAAAGTTTTCCTATAGAAAACTATATTCAGCAAAGCTGAATTAAAGTTTTGTCACTCAGGCTGAATTAAAATTGGCTATACAAATTACATTTACGAATTTTTAAAATGCTTCAATTTCCCTAACGAAATGATTTGCAAATCTTAGTATGAATTCACCGATATGAAAGTTCAGTCATATTATGCGGTCATCCACTTAATTTGTGTTCACATTTTGCAATGTCCACACGGGTCAGTAGCCAAAAATGCATTCCTCTCGCATTGCATATTTAAATTCGCATCACTTGGAAGGTTAAAAGAGGTGTATAGGCCAACATGCCACTAATTTGAACCCATCTGCAAACCGATTAACCAACATCAATCCGCAGCGTTCGACAAGAGCAGTGGTGACAATTATAACATCATTATCAGATAAAACGCAAAAGTGAACATCATGAAAAATGTGGTAAATAATGGAAGATATATATGCGATCAAATAAAAAACAATCCGCAATAAAAATTAAATTTGCTAAAAATTATAAACCACCCAAATATTATTTTCCTTTCGACGAGTTAGGCTTACTTCCATTTTTCCATTGACATTTGCATAAACCATGTGAGAAGTGAGTGAATAAACTGCCGGATAGCGAAAAAATGACCTTAACATTCATAACCTAGAGTACAGAATCACTAATACAGTTTACCAGCTAACATCTCGCTATTGGAATTTCCGTTGTTCTGTGCTCGCGGAGTTGCTGGACTAAAATTCCATAAATGATGAGGTTTTTTTTTTAGATTTTCTACTAACAACATTGATTTTTTTTTTTACAAATTTCTAAATGGAAAAAAAACTCACTGAAAGTCGGAAGGATTAAAACCATACGCGCAAGCATTCTATACCGAGTCTTTGAAATTGGCCAATGGTGGTCAAAAGTCCAACGATTTATAACTATACTCGAAACAGTGGCCCATACGACGTATTAAATTAAACCTTAAATAAAATTTAAATGGTAAATTAAAATTAAAAATATTAAATTTAAAATATATATGAAGTAATTTCTTCTAATTTTGTCAAAATTTTATTTCTTATAAGAAAATTTTTGTCAAAATTTTATTTTCTATAGAAAATTTGCTCAAAATTTTATTATATCTGCGAAAATTTTTCAAAATTTCATTTTCTATCGAACATTGAAATTTATATTTCTCTAGAAAATTTTATAAAACATTTCCATTTCTATAGGAAATTTTTCTCAAAATTTTATTTCTGCTAGAAAATTTTGTCAAAATTTTATTTCTATACAAAAGTTCGCCAAAATATTAATTTCTATTAGAAATTTGGTCACAAAATTTTATATATCTTGGAAAATTTTTCAAAAATTTCATTTTCTAATCGAACATTTTTTCAAAATTTATTTCTATAAAAAAGTTTCCCCAAATTTAAGCTTCTACTAGGAAAATTTGGTCAATAATTTTATATATAATTTTATCTATATATTATATTATATATTTTTCAAAAATTTCATTTCATTCGAAAAATTTTTTCAAAATTTCATTCTATCGAAAAATTTTTCAAAATTTTATTTCTATAGAAAATTTTTCAAAATTTATTTCTATAGAAAATTTTCTCAAAAATTATATTTCTATAGAAATTTTTGTCAAACTTTTTATTTTTATAAAAAATTTTTCAATATTTATTTTTATAGAAAAAATTTTGTCAAATTTTATTTTCTATTAGAATATTATTATAAAAATTCCATTTCATAGAAAAATTTTCTCAAAATTTTATTTCTTTAGAAAATTTTGTTAAAAATTTATTTCTATAGGAAAACTTTGTCAAAATTTTAAATTTCTGTATGAAAATTTCGGTCAAAATTTTATTTCTATAGAAAATTTTGCTAAACATTTTATTTTCTATAGAAAAATTTTGTCAAAATTTTTATTTCGTATAGAAATTTTTTTTCAAAATTTTATTTCGTATAGAAAATTTTGTCAAAATTTTATTTCTATAGAAAATTTTCTCAAAATTTTATTTCTATAGAAAATTTTCTCAAAATTTTATTTCTATAGAAAAAAATGTTCTCAATTAATTTTATTTTTATAAAAAATTTTCTCAAAAATTTTATTTCTATATAAACTAAAGTAATTTAAAATTAAATTAAAACTAAATTTAAAAATAAAAATAAAATTTAAAAATTAAAATAAAATAAATTAAATTAAATTAAGTAAAATTTTCAATTATAAATACAAAAAAGTATTATTGTCAACATTAAGAGATATCTTTTGAAATGTAATGCCCTTCTTTTTTTATTCTTCAACCATCACAAACAAACTGTAGCAATTTATGTTGCAATTCATACACATACATTTGATTTCCGGTGTCTTTTGCTGCATATCCTTTCATCGTGCATACGTTGTTTTGTGCGTTTTGTTTTTGGCATGACCGAACAAACGGACATGGAAGTCATGTCCTCATGTGGAAATTATTCATGTCTGTGTTTTAAATGGAAAAATTCTTCAATAATGATACACCATAAAGTCATGTAATTCATAATGAATCGTGAACATATGAGTCCTCGTGGATAAGGATGCAAGGCTACACAACTGCCAAAACCAAGGAAATAAGAAAAATAAAAAAAAATTGGTAAATTTTCAAGCGCTTTTCTGCTGTAATGAACCAAACCATTTTGCCCTATGCGAGGCAAAACAAGATAAATTCATCGAAAAATTACTTGATCTGATTTCATTTTTCGTTTCTTGACATTTCATTATTCTTCTCATTTTCCTGATGGCTTCGAAAATCGTCATTAAAGATCTTATAGCTGGCACCAAGATATTGCAAGTTAAGCAATGTATACCAACTTGCAGATGTGGACCAAGATAGCAGTTTCAATTTTGCTTTTTCTAATGAGAATACACAACTTTAGGCAACTAATCTGTTTATGTAAACATTTTGGCTACTTTGGGTTACTTACCTTAAGAATTTATCTTGAAAGACATAATTCCACCAAAAAAATTTACAGATGGCCGGATGGGTAGTAATCACAGAAGGGAATGCTCGAATATATTAATGCTTGAATGGTAATAAGGCGTATAAAGTTAACACCATTTTTAATATGACAGCGTATAAATAACAACTACCGCTATCTGAATTCCAAAGAACACTACTCGAAAACATTTAGTGTCTATATTCATATCCGCCTTAACAAATTAGCATAGAAATTTGTAAACATAGATCAACTAAATTATGTGGGAAATAACATTGTCAGATCAAAGAGTCTTACCGTCTTTACAAATTTCAACTCATATAAGCCAAGCTTGGAGCGCGGAAATCCCCCACCATTGCCGCTCGAAGCAAAAAATAAATCTAGCAAAATTTGAAATTTCTATAGCAAAATTTTGTACAAATTCGTTTATTGTTAGAAAATTTTGTCAATTTATTCAAGAAAATTTTGTTCATAAATTTTATTTATGAATTCTATGAAAATCCAAGTTTTATTTCTAAGAAATATTTATGCTCAAAACATTTTATCTTTCTACTGAAAATTTTATTGTCTATCGAAAATTTTATTTCAAAAAATTTTTCATATTTCTATAGAAAATTTTGTCAAAAATTGTTATTTCAGTTAGAAAAGTTTGTCAAAATTTTTATTTCTATAGAAAATTCTGTCAAAATTATATTTTCTTATAGAAATATTTTGTCAAAATTTTATTTCTTAAGAAATTTTGCTTCTCATAATATCTATAGAATATTTTCTAGAAAATTTCGTCAACGTTTCTATTTCTACAGAATATTTTCTGTCAAAATTTTATTTTATAGCAAAACTTCAATCTTATTTCTATAAAAATTTTGCTCATTTTATTTCTAAAAGAAGGGTTTGTCAAACATTTTTTTTCTAAGGAAAAATTTTGTCAACAATTTATTTCCTAAGAAAATTTTGCTCCAACATTTTATTTCTAGAAAATTTTGTTCAAAAATCCTGTATTTCTTAGGAAAATTTGTCATTAATGAATTTTTATTTCTATAGAACAATTGTTGTCAAAAATTTTATTTTATAGACAAATTTTGCTCAATAATTGTTATTTCTTATAAGAAAATTTTCGTCCAAAATTTTATTTCTATAGAAAATTTTCAGAAATTTTATTCTATAGAAAAATTTCTGTCAAAATTTTATTTTCTATACCAAAATTTGTCAAAATTTTTAATTCTATACAAAATTTTGTCAAAATTTTCTGTTCTTAAGAAATTTTGTTGTCAAAAATTTATAATAAGAAGATTTTCTGTCAAAATGTTATTCTATAGAATTTTTTTTTCAAAATTTATTTCTAAGACATTGTCAAAATGTTTCTATTGTGAAAAAGTTTGTTAAAATTTTATTTCTATTCGAAAATTTTTGTCAAAAACTTCTCATTAGAAAATTTTCCTTAAATTTTTTTTTCTATAGAAAATTCTCTCAAAATTTTATTTCTATAGAAAATTTTGTCAACAAGTTTTATTTCTATAGAAAAAATTTTTTGAATCGAAAATATATTTTCTACAGAAAATTTTGTCAAAATTTCCGTATCTTTCTATAGAAAAATCTTTTGTCAAAAAATTGTTTTCTTATTAGAAAATTTTCGTCAAAATTATATTTCTAAGAAAATTTTGTTATAATTTTATTTCTATAGAAAATTTCTAAGAAAATTTCGTCAACGTTTATTTCTAACAGAAAATTTTGTCAAAATTTTATTTCTATAGAAAAATTTTATTTTATATAGAAAATCTTTGTCAAAATGTTATTTCATAGAAAATTTTGTCAAAATTGTATTTCTAAGAAAATTTGCTTCAAAAATTTTATTTCTAAGAAAATTTTGTCAAAATTGTTGATTTCTATAGAAAATTTTGTCAAAAATTTATTTCTAAGAAAATTTTGTTAATAATTTTATTTCTATAGAAAAATTTCTAAGCAAAATTTCCGTCAACGTTCTTATTTTACAGAATATTTTGCTCAAAATTTTAATTTATATAGAAAATTTTGTCAATAATTTATTTCATATAGAAAATTTTGTCAGTTTTTATTCTGGAGAAAAAGTTTGTCAAAATTTTTTTTCTAAAGAAAATTTAGTCAAAATTGTATTTCTAAGAAAAAATTTTGTCATAAATTTTATTTCTAAGAAAATTTTTCAAAATTGTATTTCTTTAGGAAAATTGCGTCAATGTTTTATTTCTAAAAGAAAATTTTGTCAAAATTTTATTTCTATAGAAAATTTTGCTCAAAAATTTTATTTCTATAGAATAATTTTCTCAAAATTTATTCTATAGAAACATTTTCTCAAAATTTTATTTCTATAGAAAATTTTGTCAAAATTTTATTTTTATAGAAAACTTTGTCACAGTGTGGCGCAAGGTATAAAAATCCGCCAGCTTGAATGATATGCTGTAGGACATAATGAAGTCGGTTACGCTCGATTTCATCACACATTCACTCGTTATAAGGTAATCCTGCTTACATAGTAAGCTTATTATGGTATCACCTATTATGTATGTATGTATATGTTTATGGAACATTTGTAAAAGCTCATTAAAATTAAATACAAATTAAATAGTAATTAACATTAGTATTAATGTCTTAACGTTCGTTGGAAGCAAACGTATTAGCCGATTAATGCAGCTTTAACTAAACTTGGAATGGGATGCAATAAGTTCCCAATTCTGTATGGAATGAAAGTAAACGATTCGAATATTTTACAAAGAATACCAAACGATTAAATATGTAAATAAAATAGGGAACATAAATTAAATAGGAGAGTAATAGATGGAATGTGTAGATTTCATGTGAATATGGTAAAATCAAGCATTACAAAGTGATTAATTGAAAAAAGAACTTTAATCTAAAGGACTTGGGAGTTTTGTGTATGTCTATAGGGAAAAGGAAAGAGGATATTCTTTATGTGGCATTTTGAAAAACCTATATTTCGATGTATTACAAACGGAGTGGCTAACTTACTGATTCTTGTCAAAAATTTTATAAAAATGTTACTTCTATAGAAAATTTTATTTCTAAGAAAATTTTATAAAAAATTTATTTCTGTAGAAAAATTTTATAAAAATTTTATTTCTATAGA
>PGFW01004366.1:15128-27052 GCA_003123925.1 Haematobia irritans
TCTTTGGAATACCCTCAAGTCAGCCAGCCAGTATTTATGCAAGCCGGTTATGCCAGTAATATGCTAACGAAGGATGGTTCAAAAAAGGTTCGTTACATGACGAATGACCGCAAGTGAGGCAGAATTTCGAGGTATGGCCACAATACAAATGAACAATGTGCAGCTATACTGCCTGGAAGAGTAACAAAAACAGAATTTACTTTATGACTGAAATCTATTTATTATCCCCACACTGGTTTTAGCCTCGTACCTTCGTCTATCCCCCAGTCATTCTAGATCGACCGGGCAAGAGTCCATTGTGCGAGGATTGTTGGCAAAGATACGTTATTATGATTTGCTTGGTTATTTTAGATAATGGACATTGTTAGGATATTGTGTTGCAGCTAGGATAGACAAAAAGAGAGCGTGAGATAGGAAGGCATAGGAAGGGAGGGAGAGAGTCGCCCTTAAATAGGTAGAATATGTGGATTAAATGAGATTTGAAATTTATTTTCAAAAGGAAATCCCTCGAGAACCTGGCATAGAGCTATGGTTGTTATCAATTGATTACAAATCATAATAGTAATTCATGATTGCCCTTGCTCTTGCTAGTGCTTTTGTTCGTATTTCGCCCGGAAGAGTATCTATCAACAAAATGTGAATTATTTCAACAGAGCAATTGAATGCATTCATTATTGTCTATTTCAGCATTGCAAAATATTTAATAATTTATTAGAAAAATGTATTGGCTTGATGTTTACAAAAGTAAATTATTTTTTAAATAATTGTATTTACCTACCACCACGTATTTCATATAAAAACTCAAAATCGAATTTTTCTTCAAATGTGAAATTAATTGATCCAGCAAATTCGTTATTCAAATTACTATAATCACGATCATATCAAACACATCGATCATTATTACAAATAAGTTCAACCAGCAAATGACAAAAAAGTGTGTTCTCAAGAACCTAATTTGTAAGTAATTTGTTGAGCACCAAACATTAAAAAACATTTTTTAACGTTACGTTCGACCCTCAACAAATATTTTGGAATTTATATGAAAAAATTCTTATATGATTTGTTGAACGTCTATTCATGATCTGTAACAAATTTATTGGGGTCTTGACCAAGATAAAATTGACAAAAAAATAAAGCGATAGATCTTTGTCTAGACCCTACTTTAACCTTCCTTGAAAATTTAAAGCAAATTAGAGAACTTTGGTCCAACTTTCTAAAGGCTGGGAAGGGGGAGGTTCACCTGGAAAAACAGGTACCCCATATTAACTTCATAACCTCCCGCACGTCCTCAGGAAATTTCAAGTATATCAGAGAAGTTTAATATTTTCTCTCTACTTAAAAAAAAAGTCTGGTAAACGGAAGGTCCCCCTTCTCGAAAAAAATAGCGGAAATTCGTGAAAAATGGCGATTTTAGCGGCTAAACTCGAACTTAATACCCACCTTTAACCAGAGTACTTACATATCATCAAAGTCACAAAACCTTTAAAATTTCGTGAAATCGTTTTTTGTACGGCAGATGAAAACAAAACAAAAATGCATTTCAAAGCACAAGGGAGAACAAACAAACGATTGCTTTTTACGCAGGCTGTGGAGTCGATGCCATTTTGGCTCGACTCCGACTCGCGGCTCCAGCATTTTTCATCAGCTTCGACTCCGACTCCGACTCCGGAGTCGACTTCGGTGTAATATAACTAAAATCTCATTTTTAGTAGGTATAGTGGTATAATTTGTAGTTGCTATTGTGGGGTACGTAAGTGATCGATATAAAGGTATCCGTATTTATTTATGTGTTTGCAAAAAAAGGTCCTTAATTTCACAATTAGATGCCAATTAAACTTCTATATTTAAAATTTAGGCAATGTTTAATAATAAAATAATGCTATAAATACCCATCATAATATGAGAAGATACCAACAGTAATATGTATTTTGTGGACCAAAATTAAGTTGATACTATCTCAAATGTTTTAAATTGTTGCGCCAGCTATATTAAAGCTTTATATTCCCATATGCCATGAACTTTGAATCTGAATCGATTTTAGAAAAATATTTATATAGCTTCTACAAAATCTATGTACTTTAAATTTATAATGCTAACGATTATGGGCACGTAACACAATTTTACAAAAAATACAAAATGCAAGAAAGTCTAAAGTCGGGCGGGCCGATTATAATATACTCTGCACAACTTTGTATTTAGATCTACATTTTGATAAAATCTCAAATCAGACTTCTACAAAATCTCGGGCAATATTTATAATTGTTTAGACAATTTCGCAAAAATGCACTTATGATTCATTCATTGAAAAATTTGAAAATTCGAGTCATTTCTACAAGTTTTCGACTTAGCAGTGGAGCATCAGTGAGCATACAATTTTTGGAAAAATTTTTGTTAAGTAAATAAAATTTCTGCCAAAATTTTCTACAGCAAACAAATTTTTGACTAAATTTTCTATAGAAATAAAATTTTGGCAAATATTTTATTAGTATAGCAAATCAAATTTTGAACCAAATTATAAGAAATAAAAATTTTGATAAATTTTTATAAGAAATAAAAATTTGGCCAAATATTTTATAGAATATAAAAGTTTGAAAAATACCAGTAGAATATACAATTAAAAAAAAATGTTGTAGCGAATAAAATTTTGCAAGAATAACATAAATCTATAGAAACAAAATTTTGACTAAATTTCTTATCGAAAATAAATTTTTGACTAAATTTTATATAGAAAAATATTTTTCTATAGTTAATTAAAATTTTCGAAGACATTTTTTATAGCAAGAGCATCAGTAAGAAAAAAAAATTGAGAAAATTTGCTATTAGAAATAACTAAATTTGACAATTGTTTCTTATAGAATAAAATTTTGAAAAAAATTATCAATAAAAATACAATTTTAGAAAAATTTTTGTGTAGTAAATAAAATTCTGGCCAAAATATTCTTACGAAACAAAATTTCGACTAAATTTTCTATAAGAAATTAAAAATTTTTACAAATTTTTTATTTACTATAAAAAAAATTCTTATAGAAATAAAATTTTGACGCAAAATTTCTTAATAAACAATCGTATTATTATAAAATTTTTGCAAAATTTCTATAAGAAATAAAATGTTGACTTAACATTTTTATAGAAATAAAATATCCAATAGAAATAAAATTTAAAAAAAATTGTGCCTAAACACACAAACTATTTGCAAAATTGTCTATTAGAAATAAAATGTGTTGCCAAAATTATTCTATTTAGAAACAAAATTTTGACAAAATTTTCTATTAGGAAATAAAATTTTGACCTTAAATTTTCTATAGAGAAAAATACTTTCTATAAGTAAAAAATTTTGAATATAAATTTTTATAGAAATAAAATTTGACCAAAATTTGCTATAGAACATAAAATTTTGATTAAAACTTTTTATAGAAATAAACATTTTGACAAAATTTTCTATAAAAAGCAACTTTGAAAAAAATTTTCTGTCAAATATTCACATAATGTATATGGCCTCTAAAAATAAAATTTAAAAAAAATTAATATAATTCGGGTATTAAAAATGGCATCGACCAGCCCATCTGGGCTAGTCTTAACATTCTAGGAAACATCAAAAGATAGCCATAATTGGGAAGTTGATTTTATCATTTACAATCATGCTGTACATTGCATCGACATGAATTAACGCAATGGAAACTAATTTGCGTAAAAACTGCTTAGTTAAAAATCGAATTTTAAAAAATTTGTTGTGATCGGGAGTGGCATTTATTTACACTCACTCAGAAAATTAGTCGAACCGCTCCAGCCCTGTTAAAAGTCGAAATTTAAGATCGGGAAAATGGCGAGTCGAGGTCAAACCATTTTTACGAGCGTTCGACTCAAGCAAAATCTTCGCTTATGACTTTTCGGCTCCACAATGAAACTAGGATAACAAAAAATATATGGAATGATAAACAATGGTCAAGACAGAGTCTAGTATCAAACCAGACGATTCGATGCAACTCGTTTGATGTTTTGTTCACAAAAATATTAAATAAAATAATAAGAAAATGTATTATTCGAATCGACCTATAGAACTATTGATGACGTCAAAGCTTTCTCAATTATTTACCACTTTCTATTGTTTTTAGTTTTTAACACTTGAATATTTTGCGCCAATTATCTGAACCGAAACGATGTAGAAACCGTAAATTGCAAACTTTTGGCTAGGAACGTCAGCCATTTACAATTGGCATACTTTAACATTATTCTTTTAGCAGTTATAAGCGTCGTTGGATTTTGTCCCGAATAGCTTATAGTTTGTAACAAATGAATGTCAAAACATGAATAACATAGTTTGCTCTTATTGAATGATTTAATCAAATAACTGCAAACGCTTGCTTATCTGAAGTTAACGTGTTTTTTTTCAAGTAGTTTGAAGACCAATATTGTATGTAATTGCAAAAACAGAATGAAATTGAGTTTTTCTGAAGATTAGAAAATAAGCAGCGATATGCAAGTTGACATGTTTACGTTTCGATGATACGTTCGTTCATGTTTTTGAATGCACGCATTATGGTTCTATTGGTAAAATCACAAAAAGATGTTAAATTGGAAAATTAAAATGGCAGAACTTTATGACCAAGATTGTTTTACGTCATTCGCGTGATATAAATTCGTTCTTTATTCTTATTATCATATTTGTGACTAAAAACTCACAAACAAGATAGTTACCAATCGCTGTCAATACTATAGAATATTCTGACCGCATTATTCCTCATCTCATCATACCAATGTTTCTTGTTTCATCTTGACGTTTAACATTTATATCAAAAACTCATAAAGACAAGGATGCCGTGTATCACGCCGTTTCCGCGCGTGGCTTATACAGTAACCGTCCTAGACCTGATGTGATGGTACTATACACTAAATGCTCCATTTATCCACAATCTTGTCAAGTTCCATTGTTGTGGGTTACCCTAATGGAGAAAAACTATCAACCAGGCAGTCGTTTCCTATCCGGGTTCAAAAAGTTCTTAATTTCTTATGGCAATTGTCATAAAAATTACGATGTGTTTAATACCATAAAATTATCATTTGGAGCGGATACCGAAATCGATCGTATAACTTCAGTATTATTATTTTATTCAGTAACGAGCACAAAAAAGATACTGCATAATTTGACAATTTATTTGCAATTGTCAAAATTTCTACGGCATGTGCCTCTAATCAAATAAAATCTATTGATAGAGCAACAGTCTTCGTTATAGTTATTTTAGTAGACAGTAAGACTGAAAAGAGACAATAACTGCAAAATAAACTGATTTAACAACATTGTTTTGTTAGAAAATCTGTGATGCGCTCATACAAGATATATGTAACATGAATATCCAGGAAACATTTTGGAAATTCAGTTTACGGCAGCTTGATAGTGAGAAAAATAGTACATACTAAAAGAATTGTACGAAGTATCGTTAGAAAAATATGAGTTGGCTGCACGTATGATGAGCAAAGGTATCACAAGAAACAGAAATACCACAATGGCTTAGGACAATCGTCTTGAGCATGCCAAAATTAAAACAGTTATGTTTCAAATTACGTTAAGGTCATAAATGTGTTTGATGCACTATGCACGATACATTGATAAAGCCAGTAGCTTCATATCGGGATCATAGAGATAATATAACATTTATTACTGAATATGATCTGACTCCGGCAAAAATAGTTTTCAAAAGCTTGCTAGTTATGCTACTCAAATCTTTATGTTGCATAATATTAAAAAACTGATTTAATACGGATTAAATTGATACACAATCTAATCGTTAACTATTTCCGTGCAAAGAAGCTTTTGTTCAATATTCTTGCTACCTTGATGTTACTTAACAAATTATAAAATTGTGCTAATTTTAGCAAATTGAGTGCATTAATTTTGACAATTCAATTAAAATTTACATGTTCCGTCTCAAAAAATAGAATTTGGCTTATCCTAGTCTTTGTGTAGACTTACAAGAACCGTCACAAATTGGTTTTCGGTCAATTTTCAAATATTGGCTGCAGCATTAATTTGTAATTTCAACACATTTAAATTTTTGGTCATGCCAATCAAATTTTTACACAGGGATATGACTATATGGACACCGTAATACAAATATTTTTGCTGTGATCGGTAAGATGCATAACAAACTTTTGTGAAATAATTGTTAGTTCAAACAACAAATATTTTGTGTGTCAACAAATTACACAAATTTATTTATTGGTTCCAACAAATTACATTATTGGCTTTCTGAACTGTATTACGAATGCTAAACCAACGGTTCTTGTAAATAATGGTTATTTAAAGAGCTACAAATACGTTGTGCCGAAAAACAAATGTTTATGTCCGAATTAGTTTCACTATACTAAAGTGCGCACGGCCTCATGTTAAACTCAACTTGACCAAATATTTTCAAACATGCCAAATATCTAATGTTATGGATTAAAAACCAAATTAAGGGAAAAGTCTGAAGTCGGACCGGGGCCGGCCGACTATAAATATACTTCTGCCACAACTTTGTATTTAGCTCTACATCAAAATTCTCAAATCCTTCAAATTTGCAGTCATTTTTACAAATTTTCGTCTTAGCAGTGAGTATCAGTGAGCATCAGTATGAAAAAAATTTCTATAGAAATAAAATTTTGACAAAATTTTCTATAGAAATAACATTTTGACAAAATTTTTTTATAGAATAATAAAATTTTGACCAAAATTTTTCTTATAGAAATAAAATTCTGATTTAAATTTTCTATAGAAATAAATTTTTTGTAAGAATTTTTCTGTCAATATTCGACATACTGTATTATAGGGCATATGTCTTAAAATATATTAAAAAAAAAAATAAAAAATCGATTTTTCGAAATTATTTGAAATAAATTTTTATGTGCGGGTCATTAAAATTGCATCGAGTTCAGCCAATATGCTAGTCTAACATTCTAGGGAAACTTCCAATAACATTCCCGTAATTGAAGTTGCTTTTCATTTACAGTCATACCGGTACAATTGATCGAATGAATAACGCCAATGAAACTTAATTTGGCGTAATCACTTTTTATACCCTTCATCACTGCTGTGGTACAGGGTATAATAAGTTTGTGCATTTGTATATAACGCCAAGAAGGAAAAGTCTGAGACCCATCTTATAGTATACCGATCGTCTTAGAATTAAATTCTGAGTCGATTTAGTGATGTCCGTCTGTCTGTTCATGTATTTTTGTGCGCAAATTTGGCATAGGATCGTTTTTTGGCACAAAGACAATCGCTGTTGAATTTGGAAAAAAATGGTTCAGATTTAGATATAGTTGTCATATATAGTTATCGCCGATCTGGTCATAACATAATTGGCGTGTTTATCAACCGATGTTCTTCAAATTCCGTACATCCAAATATTTCATTAGTCTCAAAAAACTTGCAAACTATCAGCAAAATCAGTTCAGGTTTAGATATAGCTCCCATATATATCTTTCGTCCGATTTAGACTCATATGACAACAGAGGCCAAAGTTTAATGCCGATTTTCGTGAAATTTTGCACAGAGAATAGAATTGACATTCTACCAATGCTTGGTAAATTTGATTGAAATCGGTTCAGATTTAGATATAGGAGCCACCGTGGTGCAATGGTTAGCATGCCCGCCTTGCATACACAAAGTCGTTGGTTCGATCCTTGCTTCGACCGAACACCAAAAAAGTTTTTCAGCGGTGGATTATCCCACCTCAGTAATGCTGGTGACATTTCTGAGGGTTTCAAAGCTTCTCTAAGTGGTTTAACTGCAATGTGGAATGCCGTTCGGACTCGGCTATTAAAAAGGAGGTTCCCCTTCATTGGAGCTTAACATGGAATCGGGCAGCACTCAGTGATTAAGAGAGAAGCTTCCAATGTGGTATCACAATGGACTGAATAGTCTAAGAGCAGCCATCTAACCTAGATTATATGCTCCCATATATATCTTTCGTCCGATTTGCACTTATATGGCCTCAAAAGCCAGAGTTTTGCTCTGACTTGCCCTTCAAATTTGTACAAGGAGTACGTTTAATAGTATCGGTAAGTGTATCCAAATTTTTAAATCCGGTTCAAGATTATTAGATATAGCTCCCATATATATATTTCGTCCGATTTGGACTTATATGGCCTCAAAATCCAGAGTTTTGCCCTGACTTGCTTCAAATTTTGCACAAGGAGTACGTTTAATAGTATCGGTAATTGTGCCAAATTTGGTTAAAATCGGTTCAGATTTAGATATTCCTCCCATATATATCTTTCGCCCAATTTAGACTCATATGACCACGGGGGCCAAAGTTATACTCCCATTTACGAGAAATTTTGCAGAGATTGTAGAATTATTATTTTAACTATGCATTTCATATTTAGTCAAAATCTGTTCAGATTATATATAGCTCCCATATATACGTACACCAGAGTTGGGGAAATATGGTAGACTGTTTCATATTTTAGACCCATTTTCAATGGGATTTTCCTCCAATTGACTGGATAGTTTCCACAGAGAATATATTTAATATGATATTTATGTTTGTTTTTATACCCACCACCATAGAATGGTGACGGGGGTATAAGAAGTTTGTCATTCCGTTTGTAACACATCGAAATATCGATTTCCGACTATATAAAGTATATATTCTTGATCAGGGATAAATTCTAAGACGATATAACGATGTCCGTCTGTATGTCTGTTTGTCTGTTGTAATCACGCTACAGTCTTCAATAATAAAGCAATCGTGCTGACATTTTGCACAAACTCTCCTTTTGTCTGCAGGCAGGTCAAGTTCGAAGATGGTTTATATAGGTCCAGGTTTTGGTATGGTCCCCATATAAAACGACCTCCCGATTTGGGGTCTTGGGCTTATAGAAACCGTAGTTTTTATCCAATTTGTCTGAAATTGGAAATCTAGAGGTATTTTAGGACCATAAAGAGGTGTGCCGAAAATGGTGAGTATCGGTCCATATTTTGGTATAGGCCCCATATAGACCGATCTCCCGATTTTACTTTTTGGGCTTATAGAAACCGCAGTTTTTATTCAATTTACCTGAAATTGGAAATCTAGATGTATTTTCGGGTCATAAAGAGGTGTGCCGAAAACGGTGAGTATCGGTCCATATTTTAGTATAGCCCCCATAAGAACGATCTGTCGATTTAACTCCTTGGGTTTCTAGAAACCAATTTGGTAATGCCTCCATATAGACCTACTTCACTTCTTGAGGGTGTAGAAGGCGCACTGCTCATGAAAATTGCTTGAAACTCAATGTAAAATTTCCAGATTTTACTTCTACAGATTTAAGATTTCAAATCAAGGCGTTATTTTATACTTTTCTTGCACACTTACAAGAGATGTTAATGATTCCTCTAAAACTCAAACAAAAATGGTTTTTATAAATCCAGAATCTGATATAGTCCTCATAGGTGAAATCTTTAAATTTATCTTCGGGAAGTGTCCAGCTAATTCTTGAAGTTTAAATATTTTTCCAAATATGCAACTGCCGTTTTTAGAAAGTCCGTAGCTTCGCGCTCATAAACGATAAATATATAAAGGATATATTTTATATAGCCTGAATATTTAGAATATTTTTTAAAGAATGTTTAACAGCTGGCCAACATAAAATTAGTATTTCGCTTGCAAGTAATTGAAATTACGGGATTTTTGTAAAATTTTGTGAAAGATTCGGGACACTTGCTGGAAACGAAATTCCGGGACAATCCAGGGGAATCTCGGACATCTGGCAAGCCTAGTGCGTTGACAACACTATTCCTATGGTTTTGACAAAGACAATGTACAAGATATATATTCTTGAGAAGACGACACAACGATATTCGTCTGTGTGGCTGTCTATCTACAGCTATCAATAATGAAGTTATCTTGCAGAAATTTTACTGCAGGCAGGTCCGTGTTTTAATATAGCCCCATATAGACCAATTTCCCGATTGCACTTCTAAAATAAAGAGATATGTGAAATTCAGTATATGTCGGCCCATGCTTTGATATAGCCCCCATATAGACCGGCAAGGAGAAAAACTTTGTATCAGAAAATTGCGTATTCTAGGCTTTGCGAAATTCGCATTCGTATTTTAAGGCCATGAAATCTTTGACTGTACGACAATATTTTTTTAGCGTAAGCTTATCGATATAATGGACCATCTGAGACTGATTCCTTTTGGCATTACACATACAACTGCACAAACATATACTCTGTATTACAGTAGTGGTGAATGGTATAAGAATGACATTTGAAAACCTTTTTAAATGAAATTTTGCTGTGAATACTAGAGCATTGCATGAGAACATTCATTTATAGCGCACACAACTGCACTCATGAAACGGTTCGATGCTGGACGTTTCGGAATTGCAAGTTCTCGGTGAGTGTTTGGACAAAAAATGGAATCAGTGACTTAATGAGAAACAAGCTATACGAGATTGTGTTTTCTTTGACTATTAAGTGTGTATTAATAGCTAAAGCTTATGGACGACTAAAATGAGTAATCTACACAAGGTAAATGTGTTAAAGTTTGTTTATGTGTCGGTTTATATGTGTAAGTAGCAAAAGTAATTTATTCTTTGTATTTTTTGTCTGTTTTTTAACCATCCAATAGGGAAGGGGGTATTTAAGTTTGTCATTCCGTTTGTAATACATTGCGCAAACTATTGTTTCTATAGACCCATAAAGTATATATATTCTGGGTTCGCGGTGACAACTTCTGAGTACTCTACGCATTGTCCGTCTCGCGACTCTGTTGAAATCACGCTAATTCCGAACGAAACAAGCCTATCGACTTGAAAACTTGCCATATTTTACTCAAAATTTTTATTTTGCTATCAGAAAATTTTATCAACATTGTATTTCTATTAGAAAATGTTTATCAAAAATTTTATTTCTATAGAAAACTTGTTGAAAATTTTATTTCTATAAAAAATTTGTCAAATTTATTTAAGAATTTATAATTCTATGATTCTTAGAATCAATTTTATTTATATATTCTATAAAAAATGTTTGTTAATAATGTTGTTGTTAACATCTATAAAAAAAATTATCAAATCTTCTTTATTTCTATAGAAAGGTTTAATCAAATTTATTATTATTATAGAAATTTTTGCTCAAATTTTATTTCTATTAGAAAAATTTGTTCAAAATTTTTATTTTTATGAAAATTTTATCAAAAATTTTATTTTCTTATAGAGAGTTTTGTCAAAATTTATAATTTATCTAGAAATTTTGTCTGAGAAATTTATTACATGACAATTGAAATTTGTCGACATATTTTGTTCTATATGGAAAATTTTGTCAAATTTTATTCTATAGAAAGGAAAAGATATTTTTATCTTCCTTTAGAATACGAATTGCCCCTTATGTTTTTATGACGAAAAGGTGAATTGCATTTGTAACGATATTAACTTAACTATAATTGGCCAAAAATTCTGCCCAATGTTTTCTCCTAAAACTATGGGCAAGCTAGGTTGTTTTTCTGATGAGCTTGCTCTTACGATAGACGAAATGCAGAAGGTCTTTGTGGCGCAGTTTTATGTTATTTCTTTTTTTTTAATCTGAAAGTTCTCTCAATAGTACAAGCGCTTTCAATACTTAACAACGTAGATCAATACATACTAAAAGTTGGTGTGCATTCATGTTACTACCGGTGAGGGCAAAAAAAGATTCGGAATCCCTCGATTTCCTTCACTTTGTTTTCGAAAACGAATTTGACTCGTTAGTGTTTGCGTTCCGGCAAGACTGGAAGTGTGGTCTTTGGATTTGAGCCCGATTCATTAACCACAAACGAGAACGAGTGTGATGACGTTGTATTCTGAACTTACAAACATCGGGGTCACAACGGGAACGGACTACACGAATCTGCTACCTTACTTCGGTTGGGCTCGATGATGATTCTTCGCACAAAAATATGATGACCGGATGCGATGCTCTGT
>PGFW01004366.1:28346-40199 GCA_003123925.1 Haematobia irritans
ATTAGTTTATATATCAGTGGCAAGCCCGATATTCAGGCTCACTTAGACTATTTCAGTGCATTGTGATACCACAGTGTTAACTTCGGAGTTCCACATTGCAGTGAAATAATTATAATTATAAATAAAGTGAAATGAATGAAACCATTTAGAGCAGCTTTGAAACACTCAGAAATGTCGCCAGCATAACAGCGAGGTTATAATACACCGCCGAAAAACTTTTTGCACGACGGTAGCTACCATCTAGTTCCATTACAAATGTTTCCACATCTCTACTAAACATTGTCGAGAAATTAAATAGATTCAATTTTATGATACCAGTCAAATAGTTGTAGCAACCAAATGTATCCACTTCGCAAAATTTGCTTGATGCAACATACCTTAAATAAATTTACTTAAGTATAGTTAGATTTATTACACTACATGGTATTCACAGCAAAAGATTCATTAAAAAAGTTTTCAAATGTCATTCTTATACCATTCACCACTACTGTTAATACAGGAGTATATGTTGTGCAGTTGTATGTGTAATGCCCAAACGATATCAGTCTCAGTTGGTCCATAATCGATAGCGTTTACGCTAAAAAAAATTATTGTACGTACAGTCAAAAGATTTCATGGCCTTAAAATACGAATGCAGAATTTCGCAAAGCTAGAATTTCTTGATACAAAGTTTTTTCCTTGCCGCGTTCTATAATGGGGCTATATTCAAAAGCATCGGGCCGACATAAACTAAATTTCACATATCTCTTTATTTTTAGAAGTGCAATCGGGAAATTGGTCTATATGGCGGCTATATTAAAACACGGACCTTGCCTGCAGTCAAACGACGGCTTGTGTAAAACTTTTCTGCAAATAACTTATTATGATAGCTGTAGATATACAGCCACACAGTTACGAATATCGTTTGCGTCTTCTCAGGAATATATATCTTGATACATTGTCTTGTCAAAACCATATGAATTATGTTGTCAACGCACTAGGCTTGCCAGATGTCCGAGATTCCCCTGATTGTCCCGGAATTTCGTTTCCAGCAAGTGTCCGAATCTTTCACAAAATTTACAAAATCCGGAATTTCAATTACTTGCAAGCGATAATTACTTAATTTTATGTTGGCCATCTGTTAAACATTCTTTTAAAAAATATGTCTAAATATTCAGACTATCATAAAATATATCCATTTATATATTTATCGTTTATGAGCGCGAAGCCTACGGACTTTCTAAAAACGGCCAGTTGCGCATATTTGGAAAAATATTTATAAACTTCAAGAATTAGCTGACATCTTCCCGAAGATTAAATTTAAGATTCACCTATGAGGACTATATCACATTCTGATTCTATAAGAACCATTTTTTGTTCTGAGTTTTAGAGCGAATCATATAACATCTCTTAATCGTGTGCAGAAAGTATAAAAAGACGTCTTGATTTGAAATTTAAATCTGTAGAAGTAGAAATCTGAAATACATTGAGTTCAAGCATTTCATGAGCAAGTCCGCCTCTACACCTCAAAGAATGAGTAGTCTATGTATGACGCATTTACAAATTGTTTCTAGAAAACCAAGACGGTTAAATCGGCAGATCGTTCTTATGGGGCTAATACTTTTAAAATTATGAACGATTACTTCACCCGTTTTTCGGCACAACCCCTTTATGACCCGAACAATACATCTAGATTTCCAATTTCAGGTAAAATTGAATAAAACTGCGTTCTATAACCCAAAAAGTAAAAATCCGGTCGAGTGCGGTCTATATTGGGCGCCTATACCAAAATTATGGGACGATACTCACCATTTTCGGCAACCCCAAACCTTTCTTTTTTTTTTTTTCTATGGTTTTTTTCCTAAATACCCTTTAGATTTGCCAATTTCAGACAAAATCTGCGGATTAAAAACTACGGTGTCTATAAGCCAAGACCCAATCGGGAGGATCGTTTTATATGGGGACCATTACCAAATACCTGGACCTATATAAAACCATCTTCGAATCGACCTGCCTCAGACAAAAACCAGTTTGCTGCAAAATTCAGCACGATTGCTTTATTATTGAAGACTGTAAGCGTGATTTACAACAGACAAGACAGACAGACAACGGACATACGTTATATCTGTCTTAGAATTTCTCCCTGTATCAATAATATATACTTTATAAGTAAAGGATAATCGATTATTTCGATGTGTTACAAACGGAATGACAAATTTATTTATACCCCCGTCACCATTCTATGGTGGTGGGTTATAACAAACAAACATAAAATTCATATTAAATAATTCTCACTGTGGAAACTTATCAATCAATTGGAGCGGAAAATCCTCATTTAAAATGGGTTCAAAAATATGAAACAGTCTACCATATTCCCCAAACTCTGGTGTACGTATATATTTTGGGAGCGCCTATATATAATCTGAAACAGATTTTGACTAATCATGCATGCATAGTTAATAATAAATAATTCGACAATCTCTGCAAAATTCTCGTAAATGGGAGTATAACTTTGGCCCCGTGGTCATATTGAGTCTTAGAATTGGGCGAAGATATATATGGTTTACGAATATCTAATCTCTGAAACCGATTTAACCAAATTTGGCAAATTACCGATACTATTAAACGTACTCCTTGTGCAGAAATTTGAAGCAAGTCAGGCAACTCTGGAGGCCATATAAGTTCCAAATCGCGACGAAAAGATATATGATGGGAGCTATATCTAAATTCTTGAACGATTTAACAAATTTCGGCCTACACTTTAACCGATACTAGTTAACGTCACTCCGTACAAAATTTGAAGCAAAGTCTGGGCAAAACTGACTTTTGAGGCCATATAAGTGCATAATCGACGAAAAGATATATTATGGGAGCTCATATCTTGGTTACGGTTATGTTAGATGGCAACCCGAATGTATCAGGCTTCTCTTAGACTATTCAGTCCCATTGTGATACCACATGGGAACTTCTCTCTTATCACTGATCGTGCCGCCCGCATTCCATGTTAAGCTCAATGACAAGGACCTCCTTTTTATAATCTCGAGATCCGAACGGCATTCCACATATGCAGTGAAACCACTTTAGATGAAACTTTGAAACCCTCAGAATGTCACCGAGCATTACCTGAGGGTGGGATATCCACCCTGAATAAATTTTTTGGTGTTCGCGTCGGAAGTAAGGATCAACCCAAGACTTTGTGTATCAAGGCGCGCATGCCTTAACATTGCCCACCACGGTGGCTCCATAATCTAAATCTGAACGATTCAATCAAATTATCAAGCATTGGTTAAGAATGTCAATTCTATTCCTGTGCAAAATTTCACAAAATCGGCATATAAACTTTGCCTCTGTTGCCATATGAGATCTAAATAGTACGAAAGAAATATATGGAGCTTATATCTAAACCTGAACATGATATTTGCTGATAGTTTGCAACGTTTTTTGAGACTAATGAAATATTTCGGAATGTACTGAATTTGAAGACAATCGGTTGATAAACACGCCCAATTATGTTATGACCAATCGGCGATAACTATATATGAACAACTATATCTAAATTGAACCATTTTTTCCAACTTCAAACAGCGATTGTCTTTGTGCCAAAAAACGATCCATATGACCGAAATTTGAGGACGATCGGACTTAAACTGCGACCTGTACTTTGCGCACAAAAATACAGAATCAGACAGATCAATACAACGGACATCACTAAATCGACTCGAATTTAATTTCTAAGACGATCGGTTCATACTAATAAAGATGGGTCTCAGACTTTCTCCTTCTGGCGTTACATACAATGCCACAAAACTATTATACCCTGTACCACAGCAGCAAGGATGGAGGTTAAAAAGTGACTTACGCCAAACTAGTTTCATTGCTTATCTTCGACCAAATGATGTGTGTGAAGATAAATTGTAAAATTTAACTAGTCGAACACAAACCAGGTAGTTTTTGCCTGCGCAACCTAATGGGTTAATTACAATATGGGGAGATAAATATCTAATTAAATTCAGCACTTTCCAAATTATTTGCGCAAATAATTGGTATTAAACGAAAGATCTTACATAGTACTATAAATGCAAGTGTTGTTCATGTTCGAAAGCGTCCCATAAATGTTAGTTTTGCAGTATATTTTAAAAGTCAGATTGTCCATACTTGAAATAAAGTTAAACTACGCGCCAACTGTGCAATACCTGCTCTAGATTTTTTGGTATCAAATGAAAGCTTCTTGACGAGTACTAAACGCAATGTGTTGTCATGTTCGAAAAGCCATCATAAAAAATATCGATTTTTATAAAAAAGAAAAGAAAAGAATAAGAAAAAAAGAAATATCGACTGAGAATCATCATCATCAGCAACATTTCTACATAATCACAAAACTGAATGCAAATGTAGTCATTAAAGTATCTAAACTGCAATTGTAGAGAGGAGAACAAGTCGTCATTCAAATTTTCGTACCTAGAGGAATTTTTGACACAGTGCGTCAACCGAACGAATTTTGCCTATACAGAGCTGTGGTGCATGAAATTTGTTTTTAGATATAAGCAGTTGCCCGTTTACCTGCACGTCCCGTGAGAAATCAAAAAAAGCTGAATAAAACCCGTTCATACAAATTTTACTTAGTTTATCAGAATGTTAGGGACTGTAACACAAAATTATTGCAACCTATATGACGGATAGCTTTGGCTCGATTATGATTTGAATTATATTTACTGAAAACCTGCGCTTCAAGAGTAATATCTTTAAATACTGAAATCTTATGCAAAAGTACCAAAATTTATAGATGTGACGCACAAATGGTTTGAGAAATCTGGTGCGGCGTCCTACATTGCTGTTCTTCGAAATTTGCTTCATCAAAAATTGATATTCCCAAATGAACTTCAAATGAATATTAGGAGTGAAAATAAGTCGGCCATAATTCATGTTTTGTGACTTGTCTATATTCTCCCTGTTCTGTGTAACGATGGTTTATAATGCTCATATGACTTGACTATCCAATCGTTCCTATCTACTGCGAGATCCTCTGATTTGATTGTTTTGTCTGGTATTTTAACCATTCCATCTTATTACATGAAATATTCGTGAGGAAATGAATTTAACTCCTACCAATGCTAAGAAATGGATATTCAATCTGAATTTGTGAAAACTTGTTAAAAGATGCGTACTTTTTTCAAATTAGCCAACACATACAAAATTCGAAAATAAATTACTTGATTATTTTTTACAAAATGAACTAAAAGATGTGTTTTATTCAACGCGTCAATGCCGTTGTAAATCCTGAAGATGTTCATCATCCCACCGTCTTATGAATATAAATACTGTCTTTTTTCAGAGATCTATCCCGAAAAAAAACTCGATATTTGAAAACTGATAAAATTATTCTCTTCTTAATAGAACTGAATTACGAATAAACTGAACTCATTACTATTAAATGTGGATTGGAATAAATCTTACCAGCGAAAATTCTTGATGAATCAATAAATAATGATTTTTATGAAACTTTGAATTCAATTTCACTTGCCAATGCTGTTCCATTAATTCGAATAACTTCTCACACTGTCCACCTTGAATGACAGTAAATTACATAACTGAGAATAGAAAGAATATAACTTATAAAAAGTATAAAAAATCTGGATCTGTTGACTGACTACGCAAACTACTCAATTGCTCGTTCAGAATACAACCTGTGGAATAAACAAATCCTATAACAATATTTACTCCGAAAATTAAAAATAAACTGAAGCTTAATCAAAGCATTTTACAGATTTGTAATTCTAAACAGTCAATCAAATGTGTATCCAAGAACCCTTCACTATTTGTGCTGGTTGAAGGGGATCCATAATGAACTATATGTAATTTGTTTTCAAAAAGTTCTTTTGCAAAAACTTACTGCCATAAGGATTCCAAGCAATCTGATGCGTACCCATATAAAGATACAGGAATATCGACATTCACTACCCATTTATTTCATCTGGATATTGTGATAGGTTATATGGAAAAAATAAAATGTCATATCGCCCGGGCCCTGATGATTCCAGTAACATCTCAAATATTGTGTCATCTCTTTCGACTGCTCTTTTCATTTCTGATTAATAGAATCCTTTGGCTCACAGGTCACTTTTCCTACGTTGTGGTAAAGAATTTCATTTATCATTCCGCCATATTTAAAATGGAACAAGTCAAGATATTACGAATTATAAGGCATTGCTAAATTACATCTTATTCCAAATACTGTTGGAGAAAATTATTCTGATAGTTTGAATCAATCAAGTCTCCTACTGCTCTATCGCCTAAACAACACGCTTCCGTAAATCTTGTTCGACCATAACAAATATTCTTCGAATGACTACAATGGTTAATGAAGGCTAGAGATCGTTTACAGACTGATTCATTTATACTGATTTTAGTAAAGGTTGACAAAAGTAAACCATTTCACTTTACTGTACAAACTGCAATCCATGGCCTTCGTGAATTAATTGTATCCTGGTTGAACGTTATCTAAAGAATCTACACAATTTTCAGTTATTGATAACATTATTTCCAAAATCAATACATTGCTTCTGGCGTGTTCCACAAGGCAGTAATCTTGCCCTCTATTTCTGGCTTATTTTAAATGACTTCCATCTAAGCCATTAAATATGGTTACACTCTCATGTATGCTGACCGATGTCTAAAATTATTAAAAGGTTATTCGGAATACGTGATGACCAAGCCTTACTCCAACTGATCTGAATAGAATCTACGATGGTGCTCATTCAAATATGATGAAACTAACATAAGAAATGCAAGCATATCTCTTTTTTATAGATTAAATTATATCGACACGAATTAATAACTTGAATGGCACAAAAAAGTCGCTTGAATAACTCGTTGAAAGCCCTTAAAAGATCTTGGAATACTTTGGATCGTAGGCTAAATTTAGAATCTCATATTCATATGACTGTAAATAAGGCCTATGGATCAATTTGGATTCAAGCGCTGGAGTAAGAATTTTCTGACCCCATTTGTTACGAAGAAACTTACTAACTTCAACTGTGCTCCTATCCTTGAATATGAGATCTGTTAATTTGGGACCCCACAGCTACCAAATTCATTGCAATCGTAATTGAATCTGAAGAAATTTAAAAATCTGATCCTTATAACAGCATACACAATGTACCCTTTAGACCTACCCGCAACTTTGAAACTGCCCTCCACATTGAATACTTTACGAACTTTGAAAAACAACGATCCACTCGCCGTCTTTGTAAAGAATTCAATAAAATTTTATTATTATCTTGATTGTCAGAAGAGGAAATACAATGTAAAGAAAAGATAAACATGAATTATTAAATACTTAATATATAACAAACATATGTATATAATTATATATTACTGTTGTCTGTAAGGTTTAATCCATAGATGAAAATAATAAAAAAAAAAAAACAAAAAAACAAAAAAACAATAATTGTGTCTCAATAACATTAATTTGTAAGTAATTTGTGAGCACACAAATTTTGTGTTTGAACGTTACGCTTTAATTCCCTCAACATAATATTTTTGAATTTGACACGAAAAATTGTAATACAGTTTGTTGAGTCTATCAATGACCTGTACAAATTTATTGGTGTTATGACATAAAAATTAAATTGAAATCGACAAAATTATTGCACCAAATATTGCCAAAATTGCGGAACAATTTTGGATATATTTTTTAAGTCACACACAAAGAAAGGATATATGACCAAAAATGCCTATTTTTGGACGGGAACATGTACCATTCTGGTCAAAAATCCTATACTCAGTTTTGAAATTATGACCGAGTTTAAATGGAATAGTCCAGGTCTAGCAAGCACTTTGACAACTTTTTGCCAGTGATATATTCTTAGGTTAATGAGAATTTTAATAACTCTAATCCCGATATTAAATATGAGTTTTATTATCTATCTTACATACAACAAACACATTAAAACTAACAAATTGAAACATATGAATTTTCCACAGAATTTTATAAATGCTTTTCTTTATTCTCTGAGGAATGAGCTCTTTGCTTGCTAATCATATCATGTGCATTTGCTCATACTCATTTTTTCTAACGGTATTCTGCATACATTCTTCTTAGCTTCGAACCATGTTCTCACGATGTGCGGTAACCATCTTGTATTTTTGTTTTTGATTTATATCGGTAGCAAGCCAACCTAATTCTCAACAAAACAATTTAAAAATTCAGACAATTCGTATTAATTCCTCTATCAAGCACTCTACAAAAATTTCAACAACAAATGCCTATATTCATAGGACAAATTTGTGAGATCAGCAAGATTTATACATACAATTAAGTTGTTAATATTGATTCAGTTATTTTATTGTGCGTTCGTTACTTGTCTATAAATAGATATACTGAAGACTGTTGTATGCTGCATTATATTTAATTATATTAACACATTGCCGTAAAATTTAATTGGCATCAAATGTGATGAAATTAAATTTTGGCACACATAAATAAAATACGATAGTTTTATATCGATCCATTTACCGGTACCCCCACATAGAACTACAAATAGTGGTATTAAAATAAGATATTATTATAGTACAATCCTACATAACCAAAACGAAACGAAACCCAGGATAACGGGCACTTCCTTGCATTTATGTATAGTGTTTGGTTCGTGAGTAGCAAACTCTACCAATACCGAAAAAGTTATTCGCGGTGCCCTCGTAAAACATAGAAAACAAAAAGTAAACATTCAATGCAAACGTTTGGCTATTATTAAATCATACAATAAAAGAGAAAAAAAAAACTCAAAGTATATTTCTGTTTTTGCATTATAGTGTTCAACTTTACATCTGGAAAAAGATAACAACCGTTTAACTTGCTAAATAAGAATATCTTTGGTTATTCCCATTGTTGTGATCGTTTCGCATAGCAAACGTTTTGCAAATGTTTTAATCTCATTCGATACAGAACAAATAATGCGCGCGCCAAATCCGCAAGAGTGTCTAAACCGAGCTTGGTTTTAACTGATGCTCACTCGCTATAAAAAATGTATTCGAATTTTATACATAGAAATATATCTTTTCTATATAAAATTAGTCAAAAATTTATTCATAGAAATTTAGTCAAAATTTTGTTCTATCTTCTCTCTTGTAACTAACCTAACTTAACCAAAATGTCAACCTAAAAACAATATTTAATGTTAACCTAAAAATTAATATTTAATTTAATCAAAAATCGAATAAAGAGATTTCGAGATTTTTTCGCTTCGAATCTAATCGGTGATACGATTTACGTATTTGTCCCTTATCATGCGGTTTATGTTATAATTTACATGGACACATAGATGATTATAAATATTGGAAAATTTAAAACAAAAGGGAAAACTGAAGACTGTGTTGTGGCATCAAACTACAAGTCACTAACAGATTATTAATTAAGCAACAATTAATTTCAACAATCTCGTGTAATTTGTCAACCGTACTTTGGCTCTTGCTCTTGTCGTACATGAATGAAAAGGGCCTAATTGTAATCGGTGCCACCAACAACAGCAATAGCACCTCAGTAAGAAGATTGCTTGGAGGGTATGGCAATGGCGAGAAAGAAATTACTCGTACCCTTTCTTTGTGGAGGAGGTGTGAGGTGGTACATTAGGCGCGAGGCATGACAAGGCCAATGTAATTGTTAAAGCAAATTTTTTACCAAATCACACTTACGCACACACACATACATACACATTCAATCGCCCTTGTACACATTCGCACACACATGTTGACATTTCCACACACACACACACAAACAAATGTACCCATGAAATTACACCGAATCTCAGCACTCTAGTGGAACATTTTTCTTTATTTTGACAAAAACACCATGTTAAACATGGCCGTGATCCTGCTGCCATTGCAGCACCAGCAACAGCAGTAGCAGCGGCATTACAAGCAAAGAGTACACAAAAAATTAAGAATAATGGCTGTGGAAGAATGAAGATGATGAAGAAGAATGAAAAGTATTTTACCTTCGTCATTGTCATGATAATTAATTTAAAATGTACTCATACCAACTCCTCGTTTATTATGTCCGTGCTCTTGGTGCCACCTTAGTGCCCCCATCCACTCCTGTTTTGGGGCTAGCGTGAATGTGATTTTTTCTCAATGATATGTTCTGCAGATGATTGCGTATGCTTGTATGTGTGATGGACAGAAAGGGTTCGATGAGAAGAGCTTAGTTAACGCAATAACAGCATGCTGAGCTCTAGGAGGGATGAGGTCAATACACACACACGTACTCCTACTTGGATCCTTGCATGCTCGTTGAGTGGGAAATCAAGTCAATTTAAATCAAGTCAGCATTCTATCCCAGATCCATTCTCAGGCACATCGAGCGAGGAGTAACAAACAGAGAACCTTTTGACTTTGTCATCTTTGCATACTTGTGTTGACCTAAGCCAACAAAAACAAATTCATACGCACATATACCCCCCGCAACTTTTAAATCACTCGACAAAATGACACCACTCCAATGAACCCGAGACTCATTTACATGGGCATATGTGTGCGTGATGTGAGTGTGTATGTCTGTTGCTTGTGTAAGCGGAGAAACACTTTGGTGTTTGATTTTTTTCCTGAATTCTGTGCTGTTTGGTGTCGTAGGTGCAAGCAAGAGTCAAAAAGAGTCAAGTGTCAAAATCAGATTCCAATACACTCACCTTCCTATATACACTCACCTTCCTACATATACACACATCCTAATGTAAGTGGAAATGTGCTTTCAAAAATATTTAGGAATATAGACGAGGATCTCCCAACACACACGCATCGATATAAATGACTGCGAAACACAGTGGTCTGTCATACAATTTTTTTTTTTTTTGGTGAAAAATGATTTTCTATCAGAGAGAGATCTCCCACATAAATATTTCTCTTAAGCCGTGCTTACATTCCAAGTAGTTTTAGAGATATCGTTCAAGTTTTGAAAAAAAAAATAAAATTTCTAACAAAAAAAATTGTTGTGCTTTAAAAATTTTAAAAATCACCAAGTGCAGATTTGGATTCATCAACCTCAAATTAGTAAAAATTTGCTATAAATTTCAAATCAATGCAAAAAAATTTAAATTTTGTTCCCTTGTGTAATTACTATTTCAGCAGGATTGTGAGGGAGAGAGGCAGTACCAACTGCTGACAAAACAAACGAATCAACGCTGATTTTTGTAGACGATGTCCCGATTTAGAGCAGCTTCTACATAGCGCTGATATAATAGCCATTTTAATAGAAATATTGCCAGAATATATAATTTACAATATAGCATTGTTGGTCATGAAGGAAAACAGCAACTGCATTTTACCGCATCTATACTACTTAGAATTGTTGGCAATGACGTAAACGAATGATCATAAACTAGTTTGATTACTCGTTTACGTTATTGCCACCGATTTATGCAGTGTGGATGCACTGCGTACTTTATTGTATACCAAAAAGCGCAACTAAACTCTTACTGCTGAAGTATTTTCTGCTGGGCAGACTTGTGAGAGCGGTATCTACCATGTTCTTTTCAAATAAATTAATAATACCAATTCCTTAATCTTTATGTCCAATAAGCTCGTATTAGAATTGTAATGATTGAAGTAATGATAATTGATTTGGACGAAAACCCCAGCTACGATGATATCAGCAATATTTTATCTGTCATTACAGAAACAGAAGCACCGTTCTGTCAGAATTTGATCAAGAATCAGATAATCAAGTTTTCCATGAGTTATCAAAACAATAACAAAATTTATCGGAAGGTATAACAGGGGACCTTTTTCGCATGAATACTACCTTTAACAATCTATTTCCTGAACCCTCAGATCCCCATATTGTAGGACACACTTTATTGACAAACCAAAATTGAAACACAA